>KK121048.1:658018-704234 GCA_000611955.2 Stegodyphus mimosarum
TCTTCCAAAAGCTTACGAACATTGCCTTCTAGCAGTCGCTGTTTGAATTTTTGGACACAAGTTCCTATGTAAATCATGTTTGTCATGGTATGACAGACCAGCATGTTAAGTTTGGCAACGATCTTTTGAGACACCCTGTATATCCCTCTTCATATTCTCTATGGCATTTGATGTCAGCGTTTAATAATTAGCTTCCGTTTGGAATATTTTTTTATCTTTTTGTAATTTTGCAAGTTAGCTTTCACTTATAACTTAGTAACTTTCGTCCACACTACTTTCTTCTGATTTCATTTTAAGATATATGTAAATAATCGAATGCATTTGTTTTAACTGTTTTTATTCACTTATAGAACGCATAATTATTTTTTTCTGTATGTATTTTCACAGAGGACATTTACAAACATCCAGAAGATGACCAGAAGTTCTACGCTGTATTTACTACTTCTATGTAAGTATATTTCAAATGTGATGAATATTTAAATGTTTTGATGGTTAGCGTTCGAAAATGAGCTTATTTATAGCATTTTAATATATATTCTATTTTGGGGAAAACATTTATTCGTTTGCATATACCAGTGTAAGAATTTTAAATGTAAAATATTCCATTTCGTTATATTAAATCAGTCAAAATAGATGAACAGACGGTTTCTTTTCAGGCTTACAATAAGCCTCCACTTGAGCTTTAAATCAAGATAGAAAATATAAAAGTAATCTAGTATTAAGTAAAGTAAACCAGCCGAAGCTGCATATAATTAACTAACAGAATTGACGTTTATTTAAGATCACCGGCGTGTACTAGCAGAGAAGTAACGATACGGCCGAATAACACTAGCATTGGACTAGCAGTAACAACGTGGCCAGAAGGCAGAACACGCTCTTCTAGTGAGCTGACCCTGACTTCAGCTTAAATACTGGTTTCTACCTCGTTTACGTAAAACGTTATCCTGAAACCTCATTCTGGCAGTGGGAAAGTAAAGGAAAGGCTTTTTCCAAAACAAAAATAATTGTTTGAAAATTAAAATAAACCTACAAAATAATGTGAAGGAATAAAAGCTGTTCAAAATGCTATCTATTTTTTTTTCAGTCTTAGCAAAATTTATAAACATGCTCACGTTTAAAATTATTATGTTAAAATTCGAAATTATTAAATTTTTTTGAAGTAAACATTTCTTAGTCGCATTGTATGTATAAATTTTATGTGAATTTCTAGGATTAAGAAAAAATACCTTTTAACATAGTACCTGAGTTATACGAAAATTATTTCCTTGAGAAGTGTTGTATTCTTATCTGCAGTCTTTTAATTATTTTCTGTTAATTTTAATTTTTTAAAATCTTGTATACTGTAATCAAAATGCTGTTAATTACTTTCAGCTTTTTAAACAATGCCGTTTATATATATTTATGTAACTCGGGTCGCGTCTTAAATTATTTAATGAATAACAAGTATGTACGTAAAAATTATTTCAATTCCATTAAAAGAAAAAGAAGGCTAGAAAAAAAGAATGTGATGTCTCGCTGTCCCTACATTGAAGGAGATTGTTTGTGTTGGTAATTACATTGCATAATTTGGGAGTGTACGCAATTTTTGCGTCTGAATTTTATTTTAATGACGTTGCTAGTTATTATGACTAAATTAAATTAGAAAGAAATTGCTTTGTTAAGTCCAAAGGGAAACTCGCACTAATTATAACATTAGGTAACTTAAGATTCCATAGTTGTACTTCCCACTTTTTTCTTTTCTTCTTTCTATTAGATGTTACGGAAACAAATTTTTTTGCAAGTTTGGAGCATGTATATGAGGTACGCACGTACTATGCTGGCCATAAACCGAACTTCCGCTCCTAGATAGTAAAAGTAAATCTCAGCATTGTCTCTTTCGCTAAACTTCATAAACTTTCACTAGTTAAAAAATACCATACAACGTTCTCTTGCCTCTGTTCTCTTTAACTTGTGGAGTACATACAGGTAGTGTTGCATTGTTTAAAGCGCGGGCGAGTCACATTTTTTTCCATATACATAAAATAGTAAATGGCTGTATACTATTATATGCACAAAAAGTATACATAATTTAAGTGTTTATTTCTCAGAAAACAAATGCATAGCAAAGTTTAAAAAATTGGGGTTTGGAGTGAGAATTAAAGAAATAAACTATATGTCTGTACACAGACAAGAAAATTTTTACACGTGAATTTAAAAAGTTCAGCAGCATGCCATCCTCAATGTTTCTAATGTTGATAAAAAGTGGAAATGTTCGATTGGAAATATTGTGTTAATAAAGTATTAAAACCTTCTTTATTAATGTCCTTTTCTATTAATGCATAAAGAAAAGTATTAAATATGATGAATATTACATTTAAAATCTTTGCTTCTCAGAAATATTAACAGTTTATTTTATTTGAATGCCACATTCGCTGCAGAAGTATATGCAAAATAGTTGAAATGATGGGGAAGGAGATTTCCTCCGTGGTATATAAATGGCGAATTAAATGTAATCTAATATGAGAATAAAAAAGAAGGGAAAAAAGTTACGTTCCTAGGTTTCATCTCGGAATCATACAATAAAAGTTTTCAGAAATTTAGCAAAACAACTACCTTATTTTTGTTGTAGATTTAGTCAAGAACTATAATCGATTTCGAGGGCAAACAGGTACAGGTCCCTCTTCATCAGCAGCAAAGAAATCTGTAAGACTGGAAAGCAGCCTACGCAAAGGTCGTATTTGTACCCTACGGCAGTAAAGTCAACTAAAAGGTAGCGCCATCTGTTGGCAAAAATTGTAAACCGTTGCGCTGGCTGCTTTCTACTCTTGAAGATTTCTTTGATTCCGATCGAGAAGGAACTGTACCTGTTTGTCCTCGAAATTGATTAAGTTCTTGGCTAATTGTACACTAAACATAAGGTTGCTTATTTGCTTATTTTATGTTTCACTTTGGCGCGTTTCTTTTATGTTTTTAAAATATATCAATTTTGATAACGTATTACGAGAGAAGTGCGCCCTACTTGTCGGATGCTTTGTAATGCATGCTGATAAAGGAATTACTAACTAGTAGATGTTGAATTGTATTTTTGTTGTGAGACATTAAATGAAAGAAATAGAGAATGCTATTCGTTGGTTCACATAGTCACCAGTGTCATATTTAATGAGTTTTTAGCAGATAAAATCCACTCATGTCCAGATGGTAAGTAACAAAGTGATAACAGGAATAAGGAAAATATTAATTTGAACTCAGTGAAACTTTAACAGATCGTAGCATATTACAAAGAATGATCTAATACAGAGACAGTAATCACTAATCACTAAGTAGTAATCCCTAAGTAATAATAAATAAAAACATGTATTTTTTATGGTAAAAAGTTCTTTGGTAGGAATTTGTCAGTATGGGTTGTATTGTGTTTTGCTGAAACACTTATCTGATAGTGTCAATTGATGTGAAGATCAAGATAATCTATGATGATTTGTGGGTATGTGTCTTCTTTCACAAAGCAGACACTTTCTTAGCTCGTAAAGAATCTGGAAAGAGTTTTAGAGTGAAATTAAACGTCTTGCAAAGTTTGCTTCGCTTGTATTCGATGAAATTCCATTTGTGTTATCTCGATGGGAATTCCATACGAAGTAGCGTTTGCGGCTGGGGGTAGTGCGAGCCCTGTGAAATTACGCTTGACCTTCCAAAAAGAATATCGTGATAGCAAGAAATTGGTGAACATACTGAACAAGGATGTGATCTCTGTATTGTACCGCATTCTGTCTGCCTGAAGGAAGGATATAGAAATCGGTAAAACAACAGACAGCAACTCTTAACCAAACCATCAAACTACCGTCTTTGAATGCGTGAAATTCATGGATGTTATTCGCGTGATCCGAGATGATCCATAAATCAGCGTAAACTGGCCGCTGTGTGCGAAATCGTCATGGAATTCAAATTACTGCATTCAGCTAAACTGCCTAAGTTGTTTATGAAGATGCAGCTCTTCTCGTTGACGCTACAAAATCGGATGCAGTTTGATGCCCTGTGATTGGAGACATCTTTCTTGCAGGTACAGAAAGCAGCCATACTGAGCGGATGTAAATCAGGCATCTACTTAAGTTGTTCGATGTCTTTGGCCCATTTTTCAAGATTTGACTTTTCTTCTGAAAATGATAATACAGGAATCGATCAAAACTTTTCATGACAGCCTGTACGTTTAACCTAATAGCATAAGAAATCTTTTCCTAAACAGGCGTTTCACTTTTATTCACATACAGGTTTAAACACTGCACCTTTCATTTTTTGTACAACCCCTGAATTTTCAGAAAACTTGATCTCAAAATTTAAAATTAAATGTTTCCCTCAATTTTTGTCTAATGGGAGTCGAACGCTTCGTGTTTTATTTTTTAGAATGGGTATAAACCTTTACTATATATTACTACAGGAACCAAAAAAACTGTACAAAAAATAAGGATTCTTAATTTTTACGAAATAAATTTTGAATTTTAAAAGTACCAAAACATGAATATCTGCCTCATTAAATTATTTGTATAGCTGGAAATATGTAGTATGTTTACTGCCATCGGTTGCGCAAACAGAGGCCGCGTAAAGACCTTTATTGACATAAGTATATATTTTATTTATTTATTCATTTCTCCCTTTTGAAATTTTTAATCTGTAGTATTAATTACATAGATTATTAAATCTTGTTGGCAAGCTTACTTTCAAATTATATTACTTCATGTGGCAAATAAAACCAATAGCACTCTATTATATGTATTCTTTTATGCGTATAAACATCTGATCTTCGTTAAATTTGGGATTGTTTACTATAGGAAAGCGTACAAGAGCTATTTGTCTTGAGAGGAATAATTTCAGCGATCTTTCTATGGAAAATTATCTCTCGCACTTGTATTATAGATACAGAAAGCACGAAACGTTCTTTGCAGCTGAAGATGATATATTAATTAGATCAGGTTTAAAATTACAGCCTGAGGGGAAATGTAGAGCTTTCTGTCTCTCCTAATGCATGAAATAGAAATAGATTTCGGGGAAGCATCACACTTAGTGGAGTGTTATGTTGCAGATAAATTTCGAAACTCAGATTTCATTGTTTAATTTTTATTATTCGCCTTTCATGACATTAATTCTGTTTACTGGGGAGAATCTCCTAACTATTCTCTGTAATTTGTTAACCTGAATGCCACATGTTTCCTTCCATTCGGAATTCATTGTGAAGAGAAACATTTCTTCCTTCACGACATTAGCATCCACATTCTGGAAACGACAGATTACACGTATGATTATTAATGATACGTGTTCTTTCTTCACCTCCGGCTATTCGTAGATTCTCGAGATGTTTCTAGATCTCATTTGTTGATGATATTCGAAACAGAACCATTTCCTCCTGTTGCCATTCGTAGCTGAATAAATTGTAAATTGTTCGGTTTTTCAAACGTCATAAACAAATGACATATTTTTAGAAATTTCTACTCTTGTTTCTTTTCAGTTTGTAAAATTTATGAATGGCATTGTATTTCAGTTTCAGGTCTGTTTGAATATTGCTGTGTCTTTGTAAATTTTTATTTTGTACTAAGAAGCGAATTACGAGAATTTTTGCGCGTTTAATTAAGAGACTGTCGTGCATCATCCCTAAACAATGCAAGTAATGAATAAAAATAGAAATTGGTCCAAATGTTTTCCGTGCTGTATAGCATTTAGCCCCACAAAAACCTTATTTTATTGGTTCTGTTCTGCGTAGTACTTAGCAATTACCACACCATCGTGCCCCCTAGCGGTCGCACTTCGAATCAATCAATACGATACATGGACTGTGCTGACGAAAACTGTGTCTTTACTAATGAGGCGAACTTCCAGATCGTACCGTTGCTTTCGCGCCCCAATTAATTTGTTGATACTTCAAGGGAAAGGGGAAGTAAAATTCTTCCCCTTCCAGCTCTCCAGTACCTCACCCCCTGTATATGTATCGTGAAAAGTAAGATTTTTAATTAAAAGTGAAAACTTCCACTCCTCTTAAATTATGGATTGCTAATTCGGACAGAGTAATAATTTATCGCCTCTGTGTTTCCGACTCTTGGATAGCTTGACTACTGCGTCTGTTTGTGCGAGTATTCGAATACTAATTAATAAACTAGAGCTGCACTAGGAATTTTGAATGTTCAATGAAGGGCAGTCGCAGTGTTTAATTTTAAATGCCAAACATTTTTCGGTCTCCCATTCAAATAAGCCTCGCGTTGCTGTGCATTTGTCGTGAAGAGGTTTACCGTAAAATAATTGCAAAGCTTACTTCTTAATTTTGAAATGCTTTATGCTCATTAAAATGCATTATTAAGTGTACTGTGTTTGCTAATAATTGGAAAATGTTCCGTTTTGAGAATGTTATCGCAATTTCTCGGCAAATTAAAATAGTATTGTGCTTCCTAGTATGTTAATCGAATTTAATCATCAACCCTTCAGATTCTACTCTTTTCCTGAATTCCATGTTTCGTTGATAGAGACAAATTTTTCATTCCTCTTTGAATAAGTCAATTCGCCTTCCTGGAACTGAATAGTAAGAATAAACTAAGCCTTAATGCTTTATGATGACGTCTCCTGTCTTGGAAAATTTATCATATCCATACACTTTTTAACTCTTTCATTTGCATGTACACACTCAAAATAACAATTAGGATAGTAAGGGATACGTAAGAAGTATTACATGCCGCTGATGTTGAGTGTGAAATATTTTTTTATATTTAAAATCCAGTGGAATATTCAATAATTTGAGATAGAAGAATAGCGTTAGACAGTTTACATCCAATGTTTATTGCGTGAAATGCGATAAAATTTTATACATATTTGTACAAAAACAAATTAGCTCCGTAGAGCAGTAATTTAACTCTCGTGGTCGTCACAAACGGTTCAAACGTGTGCATATTTTTGTATTATGAAACTGGTGAGGGTTCGTGGTCTTCACAAATGGTTCAGATGTGTGCATATTTTTGTATTATGAAACTGGTGAGGGTTCGTGGTCTTCACAAATGGTTCAGATGTGTACATATTTTTGTATTATGAAACTGGTGAGGGTTCGTGGTCTTCACAAATGGTTCAGATGTGTGCATATTTTTGTATTATGAAACTGGTGAGGGTTTGTGGTCTTCACAAATAGTTCAGATGTGGGCATATTTTTGTATTATGAAACTGGTGAGGGTTCGTGGTCTTCACAAATGGTTCAGATGTGTGCATATTTTCGTATTACGAAGCTGGTGAAATTATCGAGCGTATTTTCATGATATCTTCAGCCCAACAGTGGCCGATCGGCTGAGTCGCTGAATATTAATAGTTCGGTCCGAGGTTCAAATCCCGCAAACGGGCTGTCTGCATGGTCGTTTTAGTGGTTTTTCCCATGTGTAACGTGTATATGACCTAGTTTCTTTTAATAAATCCTCCACGAAGGCAACCCTACTCTTAGCCAGACAGCCCTCGAGGCCTTATCGTAATCACATAAACAAATAAACATTTCATGATATCTTGGCTATTCTTTAGCGAAAGTAGCTTCCAGTTTGCGAAAAAACTAAGAAAGGTGGTGAATACGTTTAATTCCATCTGCCAAGTGCATTCTAGGCCTACTCAGTTGAATTCAAGCACAAAATGTGAACCCATGCATATTCGCAAGGATTTACTTATCATTCCATGGGTTCATATGTCTCCTCTTAACTCTTTGAGGTGTAGGAAAATGCAATTAACTTTTTCAGCAAAACTCTTTTGTTTTATTTACTATATCAGGTGTTACAACGAAATTATTTGTGACGATTACATATATTTTGTCCAAGACACGTGAAAAAAATGACCACTTCTGGTGGGAAGTGTCAGTGACCACCGCCCACAGATCACATCCCTACAAATCAGTCTCTATGGTACGCATGGAAACAGTTTTTCTTTTTCAAACAGAGTGCAACTTTGAATGTGCTACATTCCCACATTGTTCTTACAGCCTTTTTCTTGTTGCTTCAGAGTGCACATCGCCGTGATGTTGTCTGATGTTTATTTTCTTGAAGACGAATTGCTGCATCAACTACTCGTTTATGTTTCTTGATTGCCATCTAGTGAGCTACAAGGGAACTTCAGAAACAGTCAGTTTTGAAAACCACTCAGTTTGAGTGAGTAAGACGTTCAATAGAAAAGGTACTGTAGGTAACCGTCGCCCTTCAAAGAGTTAAACTGAACATTTTCACCAGCAGACTTCATTGAGGTTGATTATTTTCATTTACAAAAGGAGAGAATTACGCTAATGGCTGCAATATTCTGTGTGGTAACAAATCTAGGATCCCTGTTGAAGTAATAATACTTTACATTTTGCACCACTGAGAGGGCTTTCGCCCTAAGGTGATACAGAACCTAACGGAAAAAGCCCACTCAATGGAAATTATTTATTGAGAAGATCCTTTTGTTTTTTTACAATGAATATTTTTACATGACATGACAGTGATATTTTTAACAGATATAATTAACAGTCTTCTTTGCATTTACATGCTACGTTGGGCTAAATTTAGATATACATTTCAATTTGATTTTAACAAATATCAATAGTTCAAGATTCAGTGAAAGTTCTATAGTTGAATAAAGTTCAATAGATCAAAAGATCGTGAGATGCAAAATTCTGAAGTTCTAAGTTCTTTAGATCGAAGATTTCATACCTCAAGTTCGATGTTTCAAATCATCGTAATTTCAGAGGATCTTGGTTGATTGATATACAACAAATAAGTTCTAGTTTCAATTTAGATCTAGTCCGAATATTTTAGTCTTTTTATAAATGATTAAGGAATTTTGTTTAATTTTGAATATGCATGAAATAAATAATAAAAAAGTATTTCTAATGGATTCAAAAAGAAATTTGTTTATGAAAATAACTGTTGAAATTATCTATTGTTTTTGAAAGTTTATTATATAAAGCTGAATGTTTTAATAGGTGTTGGGTCTATTCTTTCCAGTATCGATTTGAAGGTTTACTTAAGTGATGCTCTTTTGTGAATTCACGTTCAAAAGCATAATGGTTGTAATAATACTAGAAGTAATAATAATAGAAGCTTTCGGGACTGTAGCCCGGCAGTGTGGACTCACCTGAGGTAGAATTTAGAAGTAACAGGAAGGGCATCAGACGGCAAAATGCCTCCCACTTTCTGCAATTCATTTACAAATTCTTATGTCGAATTATACTTAGCGCCTGTCCAGACAGAGAAGTGTCACAGTTTGCAATACAGTGAGGTTTGCAATACTGTGAGGTTTCTTGTACAAAAATATTATTTTATGTACCATCTCTTGATAAAGGCTTGATTGTCAGACTGAATGTTTTTGTGAAAGAAAAGAATTCTTTCTGCTTTGTATGTTTCTAATCATGTTCATGTAGATATTTTGGTGATGTGTGATTAAAAAGATACTCAACTCTGGAATATGTATAAAGACAGCTACATGAATGTATATTTGCTGCTCTGCTCCAAACATGTTGCTTGGAGTTTGTTTCCGCTTTTATGTTCCGCAATTTGTTAATACAGGTAAAGGTCATGTGTTGCTACAGTTTCTGCTGGATAACCATTCCCATGCCGTTTTCAAGCACTCTGTGAAATGCAGCCTCGATTTCACCTGCATAAAATGCAATTTTCGGGTAGTGTTTCCCGAATGTGACTTATTTTTAACATGCCAGTAACCCTTCTTGCAATATATTTTAATAAATCATGTTACGGGAAGTGCGTCAAGTAAGCGCACGAGAACAAGAAAATCGCTATAAATTTTTGTTTCTGTCATGATTAATTTACTCATTATAATATCATAGATGTTATGAAATGCAATCTGAATTAAATAGAGATTTTTAAAAAAAAATTATGCATTTTGACAGAGGCTTAAGAAGGCGTCTCTTTTCCAAGAAGCAGCATGTAGATTTACGTAATTCTATCTAACTCGCCCTCCACTTCCATTTCCTACATTTTCTTTGGATAAATATAATTATCTTGCATATCATCACTATACTCTTATAATTTAATATCACTCGACGCTTAACATTGCCATGCAATTGTTTAAAATGGGATAGGGCAACAATACTGGATGCAATAGGTGTAGAATCGTTGACTTATTTTAAGCCATTAGAGTTTAGCGTTCATTGCAGTGAAAAGACAAGTACTATCAGGTTGCTGAAATATGGAATAGCACATAATTAATGTTTTAAATGGAGTTTAACATAATTCTTTTTCAAAATTTGCAAAAAAAATGTCCTAACATTAAATATAATTTGTAGAAATATGTTTATGCAATTTTAATAACATTTGGCAAATGGGGGATCATTATCGACCTCGGCTTGCTTTATCAAAAGAATTCTTCATAGCTGTTGCTAGAATTTCAGGTCCCGTGTCCTTGAACTCCTCGTAAAATATTGACTCTAAGCTGTTGTGTGATTCGTGGCTTATTCGTATAAACCTTTCATTTAATCAGCCTCAGATAAGAAAAATTGCGAAAATTGGAAGATACCGATGGTCAATTAAAATTCGAAAAATTGAGAAAATATGCTAATATTAGAAATTTTCCTCGAGTGTTGAAAATGACAAACCGGTCGCTAAATTGTCGACGCATTAGACGCTCTGAATATTACAGAAATTAAAAGGAAAGAAAGAAAAGGGTGTGTTGAATTTAAAGTAAAATTGAAAATTTTTTGTTCTTTGCTTAATAGGAACACCGTTCCCATTATAAAATCTCCCAAGTGTTGGTTTTATAATCCCCCCTCAAAAAAAGAAGAGTTGGAATGGATTAAAAAACTATTTATTTACAATTTAAATCATAATTATGTGCCTTACTGTAGTAGAAATAACTTCTATTATTAAATCCGCACGCACACCTTCTGCTAATTACAATTTAATGTTAATTATGATTTTTTATTTTGTTTTGTTTTTGAGAGAGAGAAAAATATCTCGAAACGAAAGCGCCTTTGGAACTTTATTTTTAGAACTCTATGATGAGTATTATAGTGGAATATAAATTTTCCTTGAGACTACGCCAGTTCCTAGCAATCTCCGAAGATCTTGTATTTTTATCATAACAATAGACGTGAAAAGATATCCTTAATCCGCAAAATTAAAACGATTTTTTATATTTTAAAATAGTTTTATGTGTTTATTTTAAAATGCCTAACTTAACATTGTAGAGACGTTAGGTAATTTTTGAAAGCAAGAGAGGTGAAAAATAAGCATCGCCTTCGCCGGGACTCGAGCCACGGACCTCTCGAATACGCGCCGAGCGTGCTGACCACTACACCACGAAGGCATGCCAAGAAGGCGGGAGAAATACCTTATATACCCCTTTTTAAAAGGTGACTGGGGTTTAGGTTACCCAATTGCTAAATCCTGGTGGTGAAGAATCGTCATCCACCGCCTTTTTAGTTGGGACGCCAGTGTAGAGACATTAGGTAATTTTAGCAGCAGGAGAGGTGAAAAACGTGCAATGCCTTCGCCGGGACTCGAACCGCGGACTTCTCGAATACGCGCCGAGTGTGCTGACCACTACATCATGAACGCAGGCTAAGAAGGCGGGAGAAATACCTTGTAGCATTTTCTCTAATGTTTGACTTCGAGCAGTAGATGTGTGAAGTACTTAAACAATGTTTTATCAGAAGGGTAGATTTTAATAGCTGAGTGTTTTAACTGTGAACTCTTTATATTACATTATTATGGTCACTATCTTAAAGATTACTCCTTTGTACAAATGGCAAAACTTGACTAGATTTCACTTCTAGAAGAAATTTCATTACATTAATTTAAGATAGATTCTCTTGTTTAATATTTTTCTTTAACATTTTTCGCGGAGTTACTTTGGAAATGTCATTCATTTATTTTAATAAAACTGGTTATATAAATGCAAGATATATTTTTTTGTAAACAAAAATTCTTCAATTTTTTATCAGCAAAATACATTGTATTCTTCAGCACACAATGTTATCGAGAAAATAAATAAAATCCAAAAGAAATATTCACATAATATGCAGTCGTTCCCTTTCGATTTATAATCGTGTAATTTTTTTTAGCAACGAAATGCAGCCTCAACATTATTTTTCAGAATATTTTATTTATGCACGCGACGTCGCCTCATTTTTTGTCTTGCTTACCTTCTGGCCTGCAGCCGGCGACAACAAACTGCATTAGAGCCGATATTGGCTAACCGTTACTAATTAAACCTCTACGCTTTAATTTCGGGTAGTTTTTTGTCTTTGAAAAGATTTATATATTTATATCAAATACAATTAACCCGAGGTTCGTTAATTGCTGAACTTCATTTAGCACGAGAACGGATAAACCACCGCGTTGTATTTACTTTTAATCTTTTTGGTTCCTACTCCGGAAAAAAAAAAAGACTTCCCTCGCCTAATTACTTATTTTTTACGTTTTCAACATAGTAGATATTAAACGATCAATCCGCAGGGTATGAAGCTTTTGCCAATTAGGTGTGCCAACATGTGGTCCTGAAGCATATTAAGTACCTCTGCGTCAAAAATACAAAGATTTTGTTTTTTATCGTTAATTAGCCAACCAGTCTGGCATTGTATAAGCACACTGTAAGATAACTTGTAAACTGTACATTATTCATTCAGGCAATTCAAATTTTCTGTTTGGCTTGATGTATATATTCGGAACTCCATTAATAGCTTCCATTAGTGTTTTTGCAGTTTCATCTGCATTTGCTGGATGCTGTGCTGATGGATAGTGTTAAATCAAATGTAGAAATGGTATTACTTATTATGGGTGTAGCTTATAGTGTTGAATATATTTTTAGCGTAGAAATATGTATAAGAAAAAAAAATTCGTTGAAGTGCTACAAAATATGAAACCGATAAAAAAAAATCTGAAAGATTTCAGATTTTAAATTACGTCCAAAGGCGCGTTTTTTTAACGTTTCGTGTGCTACCTTTTTTTTATTAAATATCATGTACTACGTACTCAAACCATAAAATTCAGTTCAAAATCAATATCGCAAAATCATTTTTAAATGAGTATATCTTTAAAATTTCTGATACAAAGTTCCATAATCAGAAATTCGTTGAAATGTTACAAAACATAAAATCGATAATAAAGCAAATTTCAAATTCAAAATTAGGGCTTCCAGATGCCCATATTCGCAGTAGGATTACGTCATTCAAAATTCGATGGCTCTAGGTTTTATCACAATGCGAGAAACATGCATACATTTATGCAGATTTTTCATTTTTTAAACTTTAATGCAGAGCGATAACATTTAGTGGCAACAATTTGAAAAGTGAATCGGGCATTCAGAGTGAATCGACGCAAAATCGCAAAACGAAAGTAATAGTCCTTCGGGACTAAATCCCTTTGGACTAAAAATCGCAGAGGATGTTTGTAATTTCTTAAATGACCAATGAACTTAGTACCAGCTCGGTGCTGTTGCCTTTCGAAATTCATTAAACGCTGACCATTCTTTTTTTTTCCTTTTACTGAGCAGTTTAAGTTTTCGAAATATTACCTTCGAGTTGGTGTGCATTATTTGCATTTGTTGTATTTGATTTCAGAAAAAAATATTTTAGTAAAATAAATGTCTAATTATAGCTGACCATTTTCAGTTTCTGAAATTTATCGTGAACAAAAAATCTGTTATGAAATGAAGAAGAGAATATTTCTTCAGTGATTCAGACAACTGATCGAGTTCCAAGGAAAAACATTTAAGTTTCTGACTAATATAGCTGCTCATATGCTGCTTGATCTAAATCGATATTTCCCTAAATTTCCATAAATTTCAAGTTAAACATTAATTTAATTCTTGGGGGGGGGATAGATTGGGAGTGACTCAGTCATACGCTGGGAAGTGCTGTATTTAGGGGTTGCTTTTCAAAAATTTCCGGTAGACCCTACCTTTTTCAAGAAGGATTTACTACCACTCTGACCTGTGACCGGAAGCGAGAATATTACTAGATACTCAGATATTCGGATATTCGAGTGTTTTATATGCCTCTAGCACAATGAGCTACTTTGGATACTACCAAATAAGTCCTTATAGGTGCCTGACTTTGAAGAGATGGAAATTGAGTACCCTTATGCAGGGAGTTTGAGAGGAAAAGGGAAGGGAAGAGGCCCATTGTCTTGGGGAAGCTTGGCAGACTTTCATCACTGAGAGAGATAAAACCCAATTTATCCAATCATGAAATTGGGAAAAAAAAAACAATTATGAAATGTCTACCAGTATTTTTATTCTCTGAAGTCTCTTCGCTGAATTTTCTGCAGAAATGCTAACTTAAATATTAGTTCTAGGTTTGACTTTGACATCAAGAAACATCTATAGGTAACTTAAGTGTAGCAAACAAATTGTTTGATTTTGCTATTTAATCCATGATGGATCTAGTTTTTTTTCCTTTTTTTAACGTTATTTGCTACTTCTGAAAGTTCATTTGCAATATTGCGATTTTGTTCTTGTTTCTAGATGTTATTTGCGACATCTTCAAACTAACTGAGCTTTTCCAGTTGGTTGTTTAGACTTTACTAATTTGATTATATAAAGCGAAACATTCTCTTTGTCGGCAATGCTACAAAATCATGCTTCACACCTGGAAAGGCAACGTTGTAAAAATGCAACAATATAAAATGATCGTTTTGTTTCCCAAGATGAAAGAAACTGCTACTTTTAAATTATTTACTTTAATTTCTACTAAATAAATAATACTAATAAATACTACTAAATTAATAAATTATTTACTTTATTATTTATTTAATTTCTTTATTTACTTATATATACATTTTTATTCGTAAATGCAGACCATAAAATGTGAAAGATTTCGACGTTTTTCTGTTACTGAGGTTTTTTTAGCTGTTAGTCGTACGTACATATTTCGAAGTATTATGAATAAGTAAAATCAGAATTGTAAGCTTTTTAGACTGTACATCTATAAACAATGAGGAAAATTTCGTATTTTCAAACTTTTATATATAAGATGATAATTCCATATTAAATTGTTTCTTAGTTTCGCAAAATTAATAATACAAATGGGAAAAAAAATATTCTACTTTTCAAAGTTAAGAGGCAAAATATCCAAATCATTAGAATCCAAGCAAAGAACGGAAAGGAAAAGAAGGGTGCTGGTCAGCGTTTAAGGCTTTCGATATTATTATTACGGAAACGCATAACAGAGGCGGAAAAAAAAGTTCATTTTGAAAAACTGATTGGTATTTTTTTGCTAAGGGACTGAGTATCGTTATAAAGAAGCGAAAAAAAAAGCGATTAAGAGGTATAATACGTTTTTAATTTCTTTTCTTTTCGTATTTGTAGCTGAGTTCTGATTTTGCACGTTTCACGCCGATTCTCACTTTTCCATTTATGAAATGTGAGATGAAAGTTTTGAATTTTAAATTTAGACAGAAATAAATATGGACTGTATGAGTTCATTTAAATTAGTTTTAGTTTTATTTAGGTACTCATATACACTTATGTCAATAAATTAAGGATAAAGAATCACAAGGAAATCCATCTGTAAAGGGTAAATTTCACCTATAGAAATATCACACATATCTTCAAGAATAATATGCAAATCACAGGAAGCCATCAGATGACGCCGATAGTACGCCACAATGAGGGTAGTGTAAGGCAGTGTATATAAGGAATGGTTGCAAAGAATTAAAGTTGTTCACAAGTTGTTTAGTGCCACAGTCGAATAGTTATGACATAGAGGACGCATGTGGATGATTTTTTACATGGTAGAATTATCGCCTCCTGAAATGTAGGCGTAATCAGATTCAGGTGTCCGAGGAACTTGGAATAGCCCAAAGTGTCATCTCTAGGCTTTGGCAATGATTCCAAAATTATGCAAATGTCAGTAGACATTACAATACAGGTAGCCCCTAAGCTACAACGCCGAATGACGACCGAAAGAAACAGACGGAGCACAGCATCAGACCTGTTTCGTCAGGTATCTTATGCCATGGATACGACAGTTTCAAGGGAAACCGTGTACAGACGTTTGGGACAGATTGGTCTATGTGCTTGCAGGCCTGTCAGATGTGTTCCGCTCAGGGCAGCTCATTGTCGCCAGCGGTTAGCCTGGAGGAGAGAACATGTTAAAGTGGACATCGTCACAGTGGGCTTGTGTGATGTTTTCCGACGAGTCTAGGCTTAGCTTGCAGTCTGATTCACGTCGGACTTTCATATGGAGAAATCCAGGTGCCCGCTACCGCCAAGACAACAACACTGAACGACGCCGTTACGTTGGTGCAGGATTTCTCGTTTGGGGTGGAATTATACTGGGCTCCAGAACAGATCTGCATGTTCAGATCGGAGCCACGAAGGCCAAATTTATCGGGACATCATTCTAGAAAACATGTACATTTGTTTAGGGGAGCCATGGGTTTAGGGAGCCAGAATTTGTGTTTATGCATGACAACGCCCGTCCGTACCGTGCAAAAATTGTAAAAGATTGCCTTCAGTCTGAGGATATCACCCATATAGAATGGCCAGCATTATCACCTGACTTGAATCCGATAGGTCATGTGTGGAATATGCTTGGCCAACGAATTGCAGCGCGCCGAGCACCTCATACATGTGTACGTGAAATTCGGAGAGCATTGGTTGCTGAATGCAGTAATCTTCCCGGAGATCAGCTGGATAATTTGATACTCCATATGCCTAGACGTTGTACAGACTGTATTTCATCGTCTGGGAGACATATAGTGTACTAGCCATCATACCAACCATGTAATGTTAAGTTTTTGTATGAGAGCTATATTTTGTAATTGCTCCCGGGAGCACAAAATCGTAGTTTTTAATTTATGGTATTATACATGCACCATCTTTTTTTTTGTTCCTTACCTTTTGTTTAATAATTGGGCTTTATGAATAAGTCACTTTTGTTTATCTTTATTTTCCAGAGCTGGCGTTATCCTTAATTTATGGACATGAATGTATAATGGTGTTTGGATTGTATTTAAGTCACAGTTATAGCTAAGTGAATTGCATTGTGTTATAAAGCCATACGCACAGTTTATTTATGCATAGTAGTAACTGATGCAGAAGCGATTAATACATTACAAGTAATTGCAGGCTATATATGAAAGCGGAAAAAATAAGCGAAATCTTATGTAAGTTTGTCTGTCAACATATGCTATTTATTAGTCACAGATTGCAGATTTATTTTTTGAAAATTATGTCAAGCCGGTAGCCTTCTTTTACATGAATGTAAAGTTGCGAGTATGAATGGAAATTGCCTCTGTAAATTTTAACCTGTAACCTCGGCGTTATCAGTAATGGCTTGTATGAATTCTTGAATAGTTCATCATATTTCTATAGATCACAGGGCCTTTCTGAAACCCTCACAGGAAAAATCTGACCACTAATAATGCATTGCATTCACAGCCATTTTTCCGTAATGACTAGGAATATCAGTGATATATTTTTGTATGTTCCACCACTCAGTTACAACGGACTGTACGAAATGGCTTCCTATCCTTTACTGCTTCATTTCAGTCAGTGAGACAAACTATCATGCTGATAGATTTGAAATGTGTCAGTTGGCTCGGCACTACCTTGTACGCTACTGTTACGACTGTAGCAATTAATTTTAAAGTATTGTATAAATAACACTAAACAGTGCTAATTTCAATTTTTTCAAGTAAAATTTTTAATCATGGGAAAAGAGAATCGCAGAAATTCCTTAACAGAAAGCAACTGCTTGGAGAGCTAGTCTGTCTTTTTTTTTCCTGATAATTTTTCTTAATCCTGTAATTCAAGTGTCACTAGTAAGTAAGTAAGTAGATACTAGACAATTGGAAGCTAGCGTATGACTCATCTTCCTTTGTTTCTGACAATTGCCTTCCTTACCAATTATATTGAAACTTTTGTCTGTTACAATTATTCTGCTCCATTTGTTTTATTGTATCAGCTGAATTATCAGCATACCAATAAAATCGCTTAATTATTCTTTAGAATAAATATTTGTGATGTATGAGCATTCATGAATAAATGTTCTTAATTAATACAGAATTATTTCTTGAATATTTCAGGAATGGTTTAACGGGATCAGCTGTCTGCACATTTAGTTTAGAATCCATACAAGAAGTTTTCAATGGTAAATTCAAAGAACAGGCGACTTCATCGTCAGCATGGCTGCCTGTTCTGAGCAGTAAAGTGCCGGAACCACGTCCTGGTTTATGTGTAAATGACACTCAGACTTTACCAGATTCCGTGCTTAACTTCATTCGTGGCCATCCCCTCATGGATTCCGCCGTTGCTCACGATAATGGCAAGCCAGTGTTCTACAAAAGGGATATACAGTTGTCGAGGCTGGTTGTTGACCGCTTAGAAGTAGATGGTCTGCCTTTTACTGTATTTTATGTCGCAACAAGTAAGTCATCGAAAACTTTATGTGTTTTGCCTTTTAACCCGAACAAAACCTTCGCAATCATAACAAAAGCATTATAATTTAAGGACAGTTTCATTGCTTTTAAAATGTTTTTTTTAATTAAATGTAACATTCTTAGTGATAATTTGATATTTCTGATTTTAATTGGTCAGAGTTTATATTGAAATATTGAACTGTTATATTGAACTGTTGAAATGTCTCATTGCAAAGAAAGCTCGATGGGCTAAAATAAACATTTCGTGCCATACTTTGCGAGATTCAACTCTAAATGACTACAGTCGAAGCTCAATAGCACATCGCTGTTGAAATTTAGTATAAAATCGCATGTTAAGCAGAATGAGTTAAAATTTAATTCATTATAAAGATTTTCTTAGCAATTTCAAATTGAATCTGTAGAAGAAAAGCTCTTTTTTTCCCATATTATTTTGTTTTGTTTTAAAATAGTTATCTGTTCAAAGTGGGAGCGTAATGAGAAAATTTCCAAAAACTTGAACGTTTTTGAAAGTGTTGCTTGTTTGAGTTGTCGAATTAATGATGCCTCCTGTTCATCGAAGTTTGATTTGAAAGTCCTTTTCATCTTCCCATTTTGCGCTAAATTTTAACGACAACAGAAGTATTTATTGGCAGCAGGTAATAATTGGCTTGCGGTGGGCCTTAGTAGAATAACTTTAATTAATGATAGCCTCTCTGATAGCACAATTTGCCTTCTGTTTTTCTACTAATATCCTTTTTGTTAGATTTGTTTTGCACATAATTTTTAAAACATTTCTTGAGTTTAACAGAAGAAAATCTGTAGAAAGCAAAGGGTATTATTATTAAAAATTGTAACTGTATGAATTTTTCTCTTGCAGAGGGAAAAAGGAGAAGGAGGCATCACTGAAGTATTTTTTAAACTTAACTTACTTGGAGCTCCAAGCCTATTTATATCTAAATGACGTAATTTGTAACCTCTCAGTTAAAGCAGTGAAATATATGGCAGTCTGTATCTGTTGCGCTAACGTATTACTAGAAGGGGCAGCATTTTGAGAAAAAGAGCTAGATTTCATTTGTTGAAATAGGTGTTTAAATTTGAATTGGATATTCTGGGAAAGGAGAAAATAAAACAATTCGAGTATGCTGAATGAGCTTATGTTCTAAAATCGGTTTTCTGCGCTACGTTATTTTAAAAAGGTTTTGATACTATACAGTGTTAGGGCGTACTAGATTATTGTCACAATCTGCAGTTATTAATGACTCTGACAACTTGAAAAATGACTGTAGATTTTAGAATGTTTTTATATTTAAATAATAAACAAGTGAATATACACACGTTCACTCTATTTAAATATCTTGTAAAAATTATTTTTTACTAAAAATAGTTGCACAAATCAATTTTAAAATTTGTTATTTTCTATTAAAAAATTTGCTTGCTTAGTTGAAATAGATTGGAGCAATTTTTTCTTTTATTACAGATGAAGGAATTATATATAAGCTTGTAGAATGGTACAACCGTGATGGCGAAGAGCATTCTAACCTTGTTGACATATTTGAAGCTACAACTCCTGAGCCAATCAGATCTATGGAGATTTCTAGCAAGGTATTTTGTTCTTCTATTTTTCAAATAACTTACGCTATGTACGAACTTTCTTATAAATAGTATTGGTCTATCAAACATGGGAATGGAAGAAATGGTGTTATTATATGTTACTTCTTCTGACATATAAGTCAACACGCAGGTCATATAAATTTTCCACTGACTAATTTTACTGTTTTAAAATTTTATTGTGACTAATTTTACTGTTTAAATTCTTGATTTTTCCGTTGCAATTATATTTCCGTATTGCTTGTGCTTAAAAACATAATCACATTTGAAAGGAAATACCTGAATCTCCCAGTTATATGGAATTACAGAAATAAAATCAGATTTATTTTTTTAACTTTTCAGCACAAGTCTCTCTACATTTCTTCTGACTCATTTATCCGTCAGTTTGATGTAATCATGTGTAAGGGAAGATATGATAACTGCTTACGATGTATACAAGATCCTTACTGTGGCTGGGATAAAGATCATAATGAATGCAAACCATACGTAACTGGGTAAGTATTAGAAGAAATTTATTTGTTGTATAGTTGTTTCTTAAGCCACAGAATTATCCATGTTCTTCTACTTGAATTATATCAGTTGCAAAATCCTTAAATCTAGACCATGGAGGTATCTAAATAAAGGACGTAAGAAAACTTCTTATTTCCAAAAACCTAGGCTTCCTAATGTCTAAATGGGATACTAATTGATTGGAAATACATGTGGCAGAACCTCTAGCAGCCGAGATCTCTGCTCATCTAGCCAGCAATCAGTTTAAAGAAATAGTTGGGAAAATGTAGTAACATCAGAAAAGTTGCAGCTAAAATCAGTAATCTTCTCAAATGTTACCAGTAATTAATCTTTTGGGCCTTTCTAATCAATAATGTATCATTTAACGTCCGCCTATTATGTATAAGTTAAGAAATATAGTTTATTTGTGTTGACAATGAAAGCAGTGCTAACTGACTATAAATTCGTAGACATATTTCAAAATCTTGAAGGATGGTGTTTCGAAATGATTGAAATTAATGAATATACTACGCAGAACTTAAGCAACAAATTCATTTTTCAGCGTACCACCATGAATACCGTGAGGCTAACCTACATTTATTTAGTCAAATTAATTATTTTTTATTTAAGCCATAAATACTGTCTTCTGTAATCACGAATGGTGCCTTTTGTTGACTTTAGTTAAATAAAAAGTTCCTTTACACCCTTTCTCAGTCTCTCTCATACTTTACAAGATATAGTGATAATTCACTTAAAGTCTTTAGAAGTTTCGTACACTTGAGCGGTTACCAAAGAAACCGAAACTTCATAAAATGAAATTATGACAGACAATATGCTTACTGAAACATAACAAAAAAGAACGTGTTAAGTGTATATATTCCCTCTTTTGTTACCTAGTTAGTATGAGTGCTGTAAATTTATTGCAAACTATTTTACAGGAACAGCATTCGAGAAAACTTTTGACATAGATCGCATTTGGTTTCGAAAATTATTGTGACGAACAGTTTACATCTGAAAAGAGACTGAGCAAATCTCCAGCAACCAAAACTTAAATTGAGAAGTTAAGGCCTTTTTTTAAAGCCAAACTGAAATTCTCAACATTTCGTTTAACACCATTTTGTAAACAGAAATTCTCAACATTTCGTTGGGCGCCATTTTGTTACCGTTCTTCTAGTATAAACACAAACGCCGACTGGCTTTAAATGTATTTATTAACAGAGCTCAGGAACACTTGCAAATAAAATATACATCAGAACAGAACATACACTAAAACGGAACACCTAATATTTAGAATTATTATTTCAAATTACGTTGTTATGGAGACAATAGTGGAGAACGTATTATCATCTCAGCTGGAGATCGACGGCCTGTAAGTTGCTCTCGTCGCCACTAGATGGCGTTCGATAAATAGTTCAGTTACAGCCGAATTGTTCGGCTGTAACTTTATTTACAACGTTAATTTATTATTTAACACTGCATTGAGAAGTAATCAAGAAAGTACATGAATTTTATTTTGTTTGCAAATTTAATGATGAGTTGAGCTTAATATTTTTGTTGCAGAAGACATGCCATTAAAGGTAACGAAATGTCCTATAAAATTTACAGTTTCTGCTCTGAAGGGAGTCGATTGATTGCATTATAGATTTCTTCTTCTAACCTTGAATTTTGTCTTGTAATCTCTCTTCAGCTACACGATTAAGACTGTGCTCCCCATTTATTTAAGACAAAACTTATAGCATTTGTATAATTTGAAACCAGTAATGAAAAATTAATGGGGGGGGGGTAATTTGACAATGTTTATTTAGTCAAGAATTTGATTTTGAGAATTCTCTCAAACCATTCGCGATTACTCAAGCAGAATGAATATTGTTTTGTGGAAAAGTATTTAATCTTTCAAAATCTTATAAGGGACTTCTAGCATACAGTGAGAACTTTCCTTGTCAAAAGCACTAAGCCATATTACCCAGAAGCCGTAAAAGTGATTAAGTACAGCTTTAGATCATGTAGATTTCACCTCCTCCGTTAAAATGAGTATATATATTCGATATGAACTTCCTACCATGAAATAAATGTGTTCAGTCCGTCGAAGGGAACACATTCTTTAATGAATGGACAGAAGAGAAGCCTTTTTATCGATTCGTAGTAGATGTCTCTATAATGTATCTTTCGTTTCTCAGAAAGGAAATTTTAACTGCTTGATGTATATTATAGCCAAATGTATAGAAGGCGCTTTACTCTGAAAGAACACAAGGTGGATAAAAGTTTTATATAAAAACAATTCTGAAATCAAGGAAAACTTTCAAAACTATGCAGCTTGTTCATAAAAGGCTTTATTTTTGACCCCATTGGGTGTAGACATCTATTTCTAATTACAAAAATATTCAAATGGCGCAAGTATTCATGTTTTTTCGTTTTTAAATTTAAAAAAAGCACCAATTTTTTTTTAATTATGGTACCTAACTTGTTATATGTTTCCCCAGTCCCTATACTTAAGAAACTTTTATACTCATTAAAGAAAAGTAAAATTCAAAAAGTTTGGCTCCCGTTGTATCTTTTCATTTTTTAGTGTCTAATCAGGTTAACAAGATTTCTTAATGTTTTCTTACAAACTGTTCGAGTTGTAAAAAATTGTAGATTTGAAAACGAAAATAATAATAAATAAATAAATAAATAAATAAAAATCTGAAAGTTTTCAGATTTTACATTTACGCCCAAAGGGGCGCTTTTTTTACTTTTTTTTTAACCTTTATTTATTAAATATCATGTTCTTCACACTTAAACCATAAAATTCAGTTCAACAGCAATATCGCAAAATAATTTTAAAACGAGCATATCATCTTTAAAATTTCCGATACACAGTCTCTCTCTCGCGCTGGAGATTAAAAAAAAAAAATCTTTCGTACAGTGTTGCTATTGCTTGCTTTGAAATCCTTGAGTTTCTTAATCAAAAATTTGTTAAACTGTTACAAAATATGAAATCAATAATAAAACAAATTTCAAATTTGAGCTTCCAGATGCCCATATTCGGAGGAGGATTACGTTATTCAAAATTTACCGTTGTTACCGTAGGTACCGTTTTTTTTTTTTTTCACATGCATACATTCATGCAGATTCTTCATTATTTGATTTCTTTAAATATAGTACAGGGCGATAATATTTGGTGGCAACAATCTGAAAACTGATTCAACTCCTTTAGTGATTCAACGCAAAATGCCATTTCGAGACTAATAGCCCTTCTGAGCTAAATCCCCTTTCGGCTAAAAAGTTGAGTTAATTGTTGCAAAATAATAGATAAAAGATAGAAACCAAAATTTACAGTTCTCATTACAGTTTACAGTAAATTGTGTGAAATATTTTAATTCCGCAATTTAACTGCATAAACAAAGTGGTGTGAAATGTGAAATTCTTTTACTTTCTACAAAGTCTGTTCTAAAATTTACAAAATCGTCTTATAGATAATTGACAAACAACACAAACTAAACTACGAAATGACCAGAAATGAAAAATTAAACTTTCGGGTAAAAACGTACCATACCGTGAAAAGTATAATAAATTGATTACATTAATTACTTGTAAAACAACTTCCCACACCCAGAAAACATATACTAAATTGTTTAACGCGGGGAGCAATAAATAATTTTGTAATGTATGGAGTAACAGATGCTGCCATCTAGTTGTGTTTTCAAAAGTATTTCTTACGTTGAAAAAGAGTAGTTTCGGTTGGATTTATTGACGGATTTTGAAATATAACATGTATATTACACTTATATAATGCATCAAATCTGGAGCTTGTATCGAGTAAATTATATTCACCTTTACTTAAAATAGCTCGTGTTTTTAATCTGAAATGCTAACCAAATAAAGCTTCGGATTATTTTAGCGTTTTTATTACTGCATAAATGATGTAACCGAATTCAATCATGAAGTATTGCTAAGCCTAAGTATTACTATACACACTTTAATTTATATGCTGTATCATGTTTAACCTATTAATGGTATTTCTCCTTTATCGGGTTTACTTCCGCAAAGCGCCCGGTAAATGTAAACACCGCCAACATTGGCGATAATAGTTCACACCTGGTAACCCGTTAGTTCAACTACCACCTTCGATGTTCGCATTTACAGATTTAAACTTTTCTTCACATATTTCTTATTTTTTCGGATTTTCACGTAATTTTTATGAATTTTTAACAATGAATAGATACAAACATATTCATATAATTAGGGAAGAAGTCGGAGACAGATGCTTGTTCGCGGAAGAAAATCATGAGAGGGGGTGAGTGATAATTGGAAACACGAATATTTTTATTTTTTTGCCCAGTACATTTATAAAATAAAAAAATAAGTATGAGAAGAACATAATTTATTACTAAAAAAAAACTTTCATGTAATCAGATAGTTGCAATTAAGTTTCTATTTAAAATGAGAATATTTGTTGGTTTCATTTATGTGTTGATAATGGATTTTCATAGTTTTGGAAGTACTTTTAAATTATACAATGAAGATATTAACTATAAAAGTACTTTTTGATTTTATGCTTTTATAAATTCCTTAGAAACTGCACTGTTAAAAACAGGAATATTTTGGAATTTTATAATATTGAAAGATATTCAAAGACAGATCCGAATTTTACTTATTTTTTCCATTAAATAGATGACTTTGTCAAGAAAAGAGTTCATTATTACAAAGATCTCATTATTAGATTATTATTCACTTCCGTTAAGCTTAATATATTGTTTTCCGTGCTTATTTTAATTTCATACAAATTTATTTTCGTATATCACGTTTAATCGGTTAATTTTACATCCATATGCTTTTATATATTGTTTTCTCTGCTAACCTGAATTTATGTCATTTATTATTTTCATTATATGCACTAAATATCTCCTTTACGCGGCTTACTTCCATGTGTTTAATAACCGTAAGCCGCTCATCGTCGACGTCGATCAACCGTTGGTGAGTTTGGCGACCGCAACGGCGCGAACGGGTTCTTTGCCGAAGCGCCAACGGGCGCTTTGCGGAAGTGCTTCCTCTTTTTCTGCTAACTTTAATTTATAAGCCTTTAATATGTATCTTTAATTTATATGCTTTAAATATAATCAAAGTTAACTGTACACCGCTAAAATCATGGCCGATTAGCCGGCGAGCTTGGCGAGTAAATACGCACCGCCGCCAACGGATCCGCTGCGGAAACGCCAACGGATCTTTTGAGGAACAAAACCCACTTATTTTACTGACATTGCATTGATTTGCGTCCAAAATAAAATGATTAAATTAAACTACTGTTGTGACATATGTTTTATGACGATTAAAGTTTTTACTATACTATTAGTTATTTATTGTTGGAAATATGTGTGATTATGGTTAGCATACTAGAGCTATCTGTCTAATGAACGGACGCCTCCATGGAAAGCTTCCTAAGGAAAACAGGGTCATATTCGCTTTGCATGTGGAAAAGGAAAAACGGCTATGCGATTGGCTAATTCGCCGGGATCAGATCCTGAATTGTATTGCAGTCTGAGCAAAGAACTTCAATTCTTTGGTCTGAGTGCCTTAACATTTGAGCCACTGATGGGCCAACTTTTATTATGATCTTTTTTTCGTTAGTTAGTAATTAATGTCGGCTGTTTTAAATTAAGAACAAAGAATTTCACATGGAAATGATTTGTATTTTTTCGGCATTTGAATTAAAATTTAAGAAAATGCATTTTAAAATTATAATGTAAGAAATTGTCGTTTATATTAATAAATAATGATACAATCATTTATTATGATCATTTAAATTTAATAAATATTTTTACTTTTCTATCTGAAATAATTTTAGTACTGTATTCCTATATAAATTAAAATGCAGACACTAAAATTTTAATTTTCACAAATATTTCTTTATTACAGGCTTCTGCAGGATGTGACTAATGCTACTCCCGGAATATGCGATAGTAGTAAGTTATACATTAATATTTTTTATAAGAATGTTTCAGAAAACTTTGCAAGCTTAGGAACATGCTGATAAATTTATAGTAATATAAATCTTTATATCATTATACACAATATGTATGTGTATGACATTACTGCTAATTTTTTAGTGCAACTTTAACAGTTTCTTTTTTCCATTACGTTATTTTTGATAAAAATTGGACTTATGCAGATAATACTTACACAAATAATATATCTATTAATTGCTAAATTTATTTCTGTTCAAGTATTCAAATTACTTTTAATATAGTTTTCAAAAATCTACTTTCATTTAGCTTAGACATTGAAGAACAAATTAGATGGCATATAAATTTGTTTGCATTAAAAAATGCGTTTAAAATATAAGTTTTAAGTAATAATTTTAATAATATATTAGGCAGTTAATCTTTTATCACTTGTGCTTTGACACACCTGAACCATGTTTTTTTGCATGTTCTTAGATGAAAACTTATTTTTATATCTGTTTCTGTAATTTAGGTGTGAAAAATAAGCCACTTCATGTGTACTGGGGCCAAAGTGTACATCTTGCTTGTAACATACACTTACCGCAAGCTGAAACTGCAATACCTGGTGTTTCGAAGTGGTATCGGTACAGTCGAGAAAAGGGCAAATATGAAGTTCAACAGAGGAGAGAGAAATATATCTACACCCAAGACCAAGGACTAGTCATATTATCTGTGACAGAGAGGGACAGTGGCCGTTATGACTGCAAGCTAGGGCCTAATACATTATGCAGTTACAATATCACTGTTGATACCAGTAAGATATATTATCATTATTTTCATAAAATGTTGTTTCATTTGCATTATCGTATCAGATTTTATAACTGCTGAGAAATGCATATTTTCTTTTCACACAAAGAGGCATTGCCTTTTGTAATAATATAAGGAAATTTTATTTGTATTCTTAGATAATGGTTAATATAATTTTTTCACAAACTACTGTGAAAGGAGTTTAAACCGTCTGTTTACCACCCCCCCCCCGCTAAAGCAGTTTATTAATCTGGCCCGTGTTTTCACTAAGAAAGCACAAATTCTCCAAAATTACTATGGGAAATAATTTATTTCTTGATTTTAATATCAGAATGCTCCTGCTATGTTATACCTAAATTTATGTACTTTTAATATATTGCCTTAGTTTCTTGAATAAATATTTTAAGATGCACGTTTCTACAAACATCAAAAAAAATATTCTATTCCTTGCCGATCAGAGGGTTTAATTTAACTGTTTCATGTATGTTGTACAGCACAATAATGATAATATACATCATAATTATAGTACAATGTCTGAGATCCAGTCTCGTCAAGACTTCGGAGATTCCGAATTTGGGATTTTCCTGGATGGATCATCTGTTTAAGTCCAGTAAGATGACATGTAGAAATTAAAAAATTAAGAATATGAAATAATGAAACATTTATGACCTTAAGGAAATCAAAATTTAAAAACAAAATGCTGAATATTTATTTGTTTGCTTTATTAAATATTTCTTTCAAAGTAGGTTCTTTAGCCATGCTAATACTTTCATGCTAATACTTTCTCTTTAATTCTATAGATGGACATAATTTCTTGTTCACTTACAAAGTTCTATTGTTTAGGTTCTATAATTGTCATGTCGAGAATTTCCACTTACTTGTAATTGTCAAACGAAATATTTTCCTTCTCAACAACCTCTCATCACTTTCTTCACTATCGATGTGATATTTTCTAGATTTAGAACAATACTACTGATTTCTCCATTCGTTATTGGATTGATGATTGGGGCACTGTCATTGCAAAGAAAAACTTCTATTGTATCATCCTCATTTATTGATACTTGAATTCCATTAAGTGCAAAATTTTGCTTTTTGTTTTCGATATCTGAAAACTTTATTGAAAACATGAACATCGGTATTTGTATGTGTTTAAATTTAAACATTTTCTTAAATTTCTATTTAAAAATTTTAAACATTTTCTTATTATTCACTGTGCATAACGAGGCATACATGCACACACTGTGTAATGGTTGACCGCACACGTTGCAGCAACGTGGTGTCTACCAAAGTACATGCAGCATGAAGATGAACAACTAAGTCACTCTCTATAGTTAGTAGGTCTTGACAGACAAATTCTATCAGGTGATTCCATAGGAAGAAATCCTAAGGTGTCAGATCTGGCGATCGTGGTGGCTATAAAACCAGACCCGCACATCCAATCCAACGGCCTGCATATTCCATATCCAGCCAATCAGGTACAGAAGCCTTGAAATGCACTGGAGCCCCATCATGCTGAAACCATTGGCAATATGATGAAAATGAGGCCATACTTTTCTTTCGCATATACCTCGAAAACTATGGGTTGTATGGATACATTTCTTTCGGCATTTTTTTATAAATCTAGGCTTGAAATCTGGTTATATATATATATATATACAGGTGTGTGTGTGTGTGTAAAGAATCACAAGAGAAAATGGCCAGTGGTTAGAGAACATAGCACTGTTTGGAATCCAGATTTTCTTTTATTTGTGCGCACAGAATATCCAATAGATTCTAAAGTACTCTAACTATTCTATTAATATTCTGTAACTATTATGTTAATAATCAGCTTTCAGTAAAACAAGCCAATGACATCATTTTTCACAAAAACCTTGTATAGGAATTTCTCTGTTAACAGTGGAATGTAGTTTTTTATGGAGTTAAGCAATAATAATTAATTACTAAATGATGAAAAATATTGCACATGCATATATACAGAGTGATATTTTTAAATATATTGCTTGACAAACTTCATAAAACGGGGTCTCCAGAGCCATTTTTACATTTAAAAAAAAGTCATGTAAGTTTTTTGTTGTGTCAAAACTTTATCATACATACTGCTGGAAATTTTCAGTGTATATACTTAGTTCATTTCAAATGAAAGATAATTATTTTCAATGTAAAAGTTATATATTTTTGTTTATAATCACAAGAATCATCATAATATATGTATTTATTGATAATAGTGGGAATTAAAATGCCTTGTAAAAGAAAAACATATTTGTGTTAAATGCTGAAAGAGGTGCAGAGTTCCCTCTTCTTTCGAAATTTTTTTAGCAAATTGAGCATGTAATAAATATCATAGTGATCTGGGAAAGATATAATGGTGTATTATACTTTATTTTCTTTAATTCTTGAGAATGCTCATTAAGAATCCAGCACACTTCTTTTACTAGTTCTTCTTATTACATTTAAGCAACTAAAAATGTATTTTTTACACTACCCTAATCTCAATTTCATTATTACCATTTCAGAAACATGTAGTGCACCAACTGATGTAGAATATCGAAAAGTTTATTCTGACTGGTGCCACGAATTTGAAAAATATAAGATGGCCATGAAGACATGGCAAAATAAACAACAAGTAAGTTTCTGAATTTTTAAACATTTTCACACATTACAAAATTTGTTTAGAATTTTAATAGCAAATGCTTGGTATAAATGCATTTCGAATTATCCACAAACAATTGTTTTCTCTGTCTAAATATATAGATCTACCGGAATTCTGTAGGTTTGTGAAGTGAAAGAAGATAATATATTTTTAAAAGCTTTAATAATATTTATTGTACAATATAATATCCGTCATTACTTATGACCTCTGGACAGCGTTATGGTAGACATTTTTAAAAATTATCTTGCTCTAAGAGGCAAAGAACTGATAGACTGCTTGGTTGACATTTGCTTCAGTTCTGAATTTCTTTCCCTTCAAAAAATTTTGCAAGGACAGAAATAAGTGATAATCGGAGGGTGCTAGATCTAGAGAGTATGGTGGATGTGGCAGAACTTCCAAGCCCAGCTTTGCAATTTTCTGACGAACCACCACAACAGCATGTGGTCTAGCATATCATTATGTAGTATAAGGTGCTTGCTAATAAACATTGTCAGTGTCTTCTGTTTGACTGCTTTGTTTAAATCATTCATTTGCTGACAGTCTGAACTGAGCTCTCCGAATCTCTCCAAGATAAGCTTTTCTTTAGGTTTAAAAAAATCATAATGTGTTGGTCCTTGGATGTCTCACCATATCCACAGCATTCTCTTATTCAGGCTCAGTCTCTGTTTAGAAATGAAGAGAGCAGGTTGTTCGAGTTCATAGTATGCTCTTTTCCTAACGATGTTTTCATAAGTAATCCGCTTTTCGTCACCAGTTATGATCTGGTCAACGGATGTTGTCAAAACAGGATCTTATTGTACCATGGTCTTGACAGTATCTCTTTCGACCAAAGATGGCTGCCCAGAGCGTGGCTTATCATTAAGGTCGAAATCACCTGCTTCAAATTTTTCGAAACTTCTCCTGCACGTCTTCTCCGAAACTGCATCTCTACCAAAAACTGTCACTAAATTTTGACACGCTTCTGTATCATTTTTTTCCTTGTTGGGATCTGTACAAAATACATTGTCATAAATGAACTTTATCAGAACATTTTATTTACACCTTGCGTGCCACTTTAAAATGACATGAGACACTTTTATTACAATTAATTTAGAAGAGCAGATGTTTATAAATGCAGTTATAAAGAGAGACAGCCATATATGTCTCATTTGCATGCATGTAGAAGCTTAAAATAACATTATTGGGCAGAACTTTTCAAATTAGGAAAAGTTCTCAGCCAAAATAATCAGTTCTTATCAAATGAATATGCAATTTATAGGCCAATATTTAATTTCTGGTTTCTTACACTTCTAAATTATACATGAAATTTTTTTAATAAAGCCTAGTTTCTCCTCCTGCATGCTATTTTTTAAAAGCTCTAACATTTTTAATAAGGAAAACTATTTGTATCAAATAAATTTAATCATCGCAAAGTGCAGAGTCAATGTTAAACAAATTAAAATAAAACATGTTGTAATTTTTGTGAGCTCAATATAAAAACTAGAATAATTAAGGTGAAACAATCAAAAATCTTTCATATAGAAAAAGTGTATATTTAACACAATCCCTAATTAGAAAAGAATTTATTTATTTGACAAAGGTTAATCTATTTATTTGATGAAATTTATTCATTAAAAATTTTATGTTAATTTTTTCATGTTCATCTACCATCAGTTCACCCAAAGCATCCACATATCCTTACATTATCACTGTAAATGTTTTGAAGTGATGAAAGAGATAATTAAATTATATTGAAATTGGGTGCATTATGTAATTGTGCAAACATGATCCAAAACCCACTATTAATCATGTGAATTTTTTCAGTACAATAATTATAAAGGTATATGAAAGAGTATGAAAGATATGTGAACTAGGTCTTCCCGTCCAATTTTCATTTCTACATACATATTTTTAACCTTTTACTATTAATTGCATCATGATATCTCTCTTCAAGGAACTATTAAGTTTTAAGTAACTATTTTATTTTTGAAGAAAGCTGAAGGTATACGCTATACGTTAGGAATGAAATACTGTTTTTTTAATTAAACATTATTTAACATTATATTTCTAATATGAAATATTGAAAACTGAGTTATTGGAAACCCTGGAATCAAACACCTATTTTTTATTGGAAACTACAAAAAGTGAACATCAATTCATATCAGCTGTCTCCCAAAAAAAATGGGGGGGAGGAAAGACAAGAAAAAGAAAGGGAAGAAAAACAAATCAAGGAGTTGCTTTAGTATATTTAACCTCTTATTAAATGCTGTGTTTTGTTTATATGCCATTAATAGAATTAATAGTATTTTAGCAATTGGTAGATTAAAAGGATTGAGTTAAAGAGAAAAAATTTTCTAATTTTATATTTTATCTTTAATACAAAGGTAGATTTTGCATTTGGAAGAAACTGGAGCCGAAATAACTGTGCATTGAAATGTTAAAAATAATTTCTTTTCAGTTTTCATTAAGAATCACAATTAAGTATCCCCCAATTAAGTATCACAATTAAGTAAAAAAATCTTAACTTGCATCTCTGAAATATCCTTTTATTTCTGTCCAGATGTTATTCCAAATCATTATATATAATTTATGGCTTAAATTCAACAGTATACTGGCTTCACCTCTTCTGAGTTTTTAAGTGAAATGATAATTCCGGTTGGAGCCATAAACAAAACGAGCTGTGGTATTTTAATTTATTATTTAATTACTTATTATTAATTTAATTCTTTATTCTTTATTTTTATTTATATAGTAATTGATTCAGTTTTTCCTGATGCCTTCCATACGAATCGGGCACTTATAATTTCAGAAGTTAAGCCCTGAACTAACTTAAAATTTTCTTTCTCTCAATTTAGTAGTTTTAATCTTGTTTTATTTGTCGTTATTCTTACTAAAATTGGCCTTTTCTCAGAGGTTTAAAAATTTCTGTCCTCTTCTACCTCATTTTCTACAATCTGCAAAGATTATGTGTTAAATGTTATCTTTTAATATAAAAAAGAAATTTTATTTAACAGTATTTGTTTTCCGTCTTGGAAATAAAGCTATTTTTTTCATCAAAACTGCAACAAAGCAGGTTCTATTAACTTTTGTGATTCGGTTGATTTTATATTCTGCACACTCCTTTGTACACTTTTGCAGTGACAGCTGCATTTTAATAGATATTTGAAATCAGTTACAGTTAATTTCCTCTTATATTTCTCACACATAATCTCTGTACTTACATAGTTTCACATCTTACTTCTCATTGTTATAATTTTTTTAATATACTGTTACATATTTCCTGAAAATGAGCATCATATCTGACTTTGAATAATAATGCTACATTCATTAGACATCTGTAAGTGAATTTTTAACTGTTGTTTAAAATTTCACAACAGAAATCAAATTTGTATATACTTGCTCAAGTTTTAAAGAATGATAGTGTATCTTTTTGGCACCAATTTGTCTTTTTATTTTTATGAGATGTAATGCCTTCATTTAATATCAAGCCAATTTACAATGACATTTACAACCAGTTCAATAGCTTGAAATCAGCATTTTATAATGTAAAAATTATGTTTGTTTTAACCCATTAAGTAAGATGATGATTTCTTTTTTAGAAATGCCAGCTCACCCATCCTAACGATGTCACATATCAGGGTAGTCCCCCTCTGTAACAGTGGAATTTAGGAGGATGCCGAATTATTAAAGACTTCTTTCTACTGCTCAAGCGACCGCCCTGCATACTGACAGAAAAATGAACGTCAACAACTGAACGTACTGCTCACTCTGTAAATAAAAACACAGTTCATTGGAATCATCTGTGATGGTATCTAAAAGGAAAAACTACTTAATGAACTACGAAATTATGCCAAAGACTATCGTAGATGTTCCTCCAGATGACAGAAGCACTCTTGCTGTTGAAATGCTCAATTACAATGGGAAGACATCCCTGTGCAAAAAATATTTGTAGAATATAACATATGGTTTTTCTGTGTGTGTGTATAGGGCTAGTTATGTGGATGTCATATCAGGATGCAACCTGAAAAGCTGCAATGGAAAGGTGGTTCCTCCAATAAAATTTCTGTGTCAACTTGTTTAAGTTTGCAGAATCTGAGACAGCATCCACAAGTTCCAAGTATTTTATTTGCAAGTTAAGCATTCATCAATGTGCTTGCACATTTTCCAATCAGATGATATTTGTATGCTGTGAGAAAAGTATGAAAAGAGAGCATTGTCACTCAAACTTTATGGGCACAAGGAACTAAATTATGTGGCTACGTACATGTGTTATGTTTAGCCTCGAGTGATTTCAAGCAAGTTCTGTAAGACACTGGTTTTTATATGTTGTGATAATTTCTTTTAAAAGCCATTTACTAGCTTATGTTCACTCTGAGACTAATTTTAAGTTTTAAAGAGAATATACTGGCTGATATCAGCATTTATTCTTTTAGTGTGAAAAGTTTCATACTTGTCATTTTCATGTAAAAAAAAAAGACTTAATTTATTGTTTGTCATTTGCTTTAAATCCAGAGATGTACATTTTAAGATGATTGCAGAATTTGTGGACATTTTTGTTTCTCTGTCTAAATGATAAACCGCTATGGTTTCATTTTCTCATCATGACAGAATGGCTTAATTTTGTGCAAAGTTACAAATTTTGTTTCCCTGTTTCCAAATGCCATTATTAAAATGGTGTTTATAAAGGGAAGATTTCAACTGTTTTGATTCATGTGTAAACATTTTTGTAATTCTGTGTATTTTGGAACTTAACTTCTGAATTTAAATTTCATTAATTTATATTTAATTCAGCATTTTATGCAGTTTTATAGCGATAATGAGTTATGTTAACATATCAAGGCCAGTATCTCCTACTGCTTAAGAGTGCCATTTTAAATGTAACTTTATATTTGAAATTAAAGCGGCTTGTGAAAATAATTCAAATATAGTCATTTAGTTTTACAAATTATTCTCTCCTACATAATTTTAAAATTGAATTTTAAGTCAGTGTTTCCCTCCCAGAGTTCTACTGATAATGTACATCATATACATTGCATGAAACTAATATTACAACTGGCATTACTTTAAATTTTAAAATTATATTTCTAAATAGATAAAAAGAGAGTTGTATTACTGATTACTCATCAGTGTGATCTTGAAAGTATGAGGTTGTGTATATCACACTTTATGTTTTAGTGATCAAGTTTATATATTGCTTAAAGTTTACATCTTGGTTAAAGTTTACATATGCTCTCAGATTTTATAAATCATTAAATGTTAGTTTACTTTTACAATATAGCTTTGTCATTAATTATTCTTCAATTTATTTTTAGCGATGTTCCTTATTTCAATAATATTTATATTTTTTAGAAATAACTATGCCTAGAATATAAAGTAGTAAAATTATTTATATCCCTTTAACTGTAAAATTTCCCAAACACTGAAGGAAATTCAAAGTTTAAAGACTTTTTTTTCCTTTTTTGGACATTTTGATTCAATGGCATGTAGGTCATGCTTTGCTTTTGCTTGTCAAAACACAACAGAATATTTGATAGCAACAGAACTGCAAGAAATTAGCAAAATAAAATTGATTTGCATGAATTGCTGATACTTGGATTTACGCACTCATGCAGAATTCAAACATAAGTACTTATTACATCCCAGTCTACTGTTATTTTCAAGTTTAAAAATATTTAAATCTATTTCAGTGAATATATTTCTAAATTTATGATTTCATATTAATTTTTTTTATGATTGTAGATACATATTCAGTGTTTTGTTTGGCCTTATTTGTTGGCCTCTTATACTTTTTGTTATGTTATTGTATAAAGTTTTCAAAAATAAAATTAAATGTTCATCAAAATACGTGAATTTTATCCCAAACTCCAATATATATGTCAAAATCTTTCACTCCATAATACCATAGTAATTTGAGATATGCTAATGCTCATTATGATGATATCTGCAATTCATATTTCCAGTAGAAAAGAACATCTTTAGTGCTCACAAAAAAGCATGAATAACCAAGAATAATATAAGCAAATTAAGTTCAGAATTTACTGCACATTTATTTTGAAATAATCTTACCATACAGAAGTACACTTAATCCCCATAATTTCACTACTGCTAAGTGGTATTTTGTTAGTAGGTTAAGAATTCAATTTACAAGTATTTAGAATGGGAAGTTTTGAAAATCAAAATAGATTAAAGCAATAGTCGTAATTTAAAATTTGTAACTTGCGTTTTTCTGCTATTACACCTTTTATATAATATTGTTTAAATTATTATGTAGTGCTGTTGAAAATAAAACAAATATTTTTTATAAAAGCACAAATAATAACGATTTAAATTTTTAATAATCTAAGAAGCATGTATTATACTTTTTGCTTAATTATTTGCACTCAAAAATCAGTTTTGTATATTAAAGTTATAAAAAGTTATAGTTAGTTATAAAAATCAGTTTTGTGTTACATATTGAATGCATTAATTTTGTGCCTAAATTTGACAAATGTTTTGCCAAATTATACAAATGTTATATTGTAAATGAAATCATAGTTAAATATCCATTTCACATCATTTTATAATTTTTAAAATACAGTATCTTAAAATAAATGCATCATTAAAAAAGTTGTTTTTGTATTGAGTATTTTCTTTTAATTTGTTTAATTATCTTACGAAATATAAATATTATAAAACTGATGTCGCTTGAAAATAAAATTATATAATCTGTTCTAATTTATCTAAAGATTAATTTGAGTGGATAATAAAACTAAGGAGTAAATTTATTTTCCTTTGTGAATGTTTTAAAAACAAATACGAAGAGCTGAAAAAATTTGTATTTTTACTTTCTCGTGTATGAAGATGATGCATCGTTTCCTACTGCAAAAAGCAGATATCAATATAAATACGAAACAAAATACGAAATAAAGACTGGCTTAGTCTTGTACTATTTATGTAATTGTTTTTCATTTTACATGGAATTTTTGAGAAATTTATGCAATAGCTTTCTCCTCATATAAAAATTGTCTAATTGTAATATGTGCGATAGATGTTTTGTATCATCTGTAAGTTAACAATCTATAATAACTCGTGCAGAAGAAAATAAAGACTCCAATATACGTGGAACATAAAATTATAAAACATTTGATTTGCTCATTTCATGCTGTTAATGGATAAAATAAAGATTTTAACATTTTTTTTAAAATACTGTGTTTTCTTTCCGTTTTATGGTGCATAATACTGTAAATCAAATTATAAATTTTATATCTTTCACATGTCCACCAGTAACTGAATGGCTGAAGTTATGAAACAGTCTTGGTAGAGATTGCGTCAGTGAATCACGGTATTTAAAAAATAGCATGGATACAACTATTTTCATTTATTTGATTTTAGCATATATAAACATAACATGCACACAAAAGCATTTAAGCCTTTTCAGTTTCATTTAACGTATTTTAAGAGTTTAATACACAGCAAACGTTAAGTCCTTCTTTCCAGAAATACGTAGCGTATTCGGAAACTAAGTACTGTTTCATTCTAGCGCTGTGGTAGGCGTCCCGCGCATGCGCGCTAGTCTTTCTTGTTCACTGACTTTCAATTGTCGCCATTTTGGTTGTTCTATGTTGTGTTTTCAGTTTGCTGTGCACATTCAAAATGTTTAAGACAATTAGTTCTCCCGCTGACTGTGAGATTCGTGCCGTAATTAAATTTTTGAAAGCGAGGAATGTTAAACCGGCCGAAATTTATCGTCAAGTGACAGAAGTTTACGGTGAATACGCGATAAGTGATGGAATGGTGAGAAAGTGGGTAAGAATGTTTAATGCAAGTCGAACAAATGTCCACACCGAGGCTCGGAGTGGTCGGCCTTCTGTTGTCACCGATGATTTGGTAAGGAAAGTTGATGAAGCAATTCATGAGAACAGACGCTTCACAATGACAGCTCTTTCAGAGGCATTTGCACAAATTTCACGTACTGTTTTGTTCGAAATTGTGTCTGACCGCTTGAATTATCGCAAACTGTGTTCCCGATGGGTTCCAAAAATGCTCACTGATGTTCACAAAACAAAGCGACTTGGTAGTGCCCTGACATTTCTCACGCGGTACAGTGATGAGGGAGAAAACTTTTTAAACCAAATTGTGACAGGTGATGAAACTTGGGTGTGTCATTTCACACCAGAATCGAAACAACAATCGATGGAGTGGAGACACACTCATTCTCCGAAAAAACAAAAGTTCAAAGTGACAATATCATCACAAAAAATCATGTGCACTGTCTTCTGGGATAGGAAAGGCGTTTTGCTTACTGAATTTCTTCCCAGGTGAAGCCATTAATGCGGCACGATATTGTGAGACTTTAACAAAACTAAGGCGTGCCATTCAAAGCAAACGAAGAGGAATGCTCAGTAAAGGAATTGTGTTACTCCATGACAATGCTCGGCCCGTACTGCTGGTGTCACTCAATCGTTAATTCGACAGTTTCATTGGGAGCAGTTCGGTCACCCGCCGTACAGCCGTACAGCCGACTATCACTTGTTCCTGCACATGAAGCGCGAGCTTGGTGGCAAGCGCTTTGGATCTGACGATGACACGAAAAATGCTGTGGAGTCGTGGTTATCGAAACTGGCGGGAAGTTTCTTTGACGATGGTATACAAAAACGGGTCACCGCTATGACAAGTGTTTGATCATTGGCGGAAACTATGTTGAAAAATAGGTTAAGTATTTTCATGTAAAAATAAAATTGGATTCGAAAAAATTGTTTTACTTTTTTTTTTTTTTTCAAAACGGTACTTAGTTTCCGAATACGCCTCGTATTATGAGGCATGCCATTCTGCTGTAGTCATTCGGTGAGTTCTTTCCCAATACAGCACACTACTTTTTTAAACATCTAGACCAGAATTCATCGCACTTTTTGCTCAATTTCATTTCTCAGTTCCTATACGGAGCACTGAAGCTTTAAAATTTAGAATTTCGGGCACCTCGTAGAAAGAAATTGCACTCTCAAATATTACCTGTGTGATGTTAGAAAACGAATTCCTCCCAACTACCATGAAAACTTGCGCAATCTTGGATAATAAGTTCCAGTTCGTTGGGAAAACTTTTCTACACGTACAGAATTAAATTCTCCTACATGTGAACTGACCATAGTTCTTCTGTTGTCATTTGCAAAAGAGCAAGGTCAGTGTTAGATATTTTGCCGCTTGATTTTGATTCTCGGCACTTCTCTAAATTCTAAAAATTTTCCTACTTCCTAAAAATTTAGAGAGGCAGAAGGGGAGGTATTTTTCACATCAAACATTATTTAATGGAGACTAGTTAGATTGATCATTAAAGCAGGGGAAGAAAATGAGATTCTAAATGTCATATGGAATTAAATAAAGAAGAGAAGTAGGTTCAAACTACATACAGATTTCAACAGCTGTATATCCTTTAATCCATTGAAAGTTTAGGAATGAAAATCACGATTATCAATTAAATTACGATTGTGATGACATTAATGAAGAAGAATTTCTTGTTAACAGAGGAATGTTTCAGAGTTTAATATCCTTACTTGTAGAAAAAAAACCAAATAGAGACGTGGAATAACGGATCTTTTAAACGTCTGCTGTTTATTCTAAAATGCAATCTCTAGGACAAAGTTCCGAACTATTTGTGAGAAGAATCATCTAAATACAAAATTTTTAAGAAGTTACAACTCGCAAACGAATATTTTGCTTTTAAGAAATCTTTCGACGTTATTTACATAATAACAACTGAAGGAGTACAGTAAACTTCTACAAATCTATGGTTTTTCAAACAAAAAAATAAGCAAAAATGTAATATAATTTTAAGACATTCGCATTTAAAATTTTACTGAAAAAATCTGATGTGTACACCGCATGATTTCCTTCTACGGAATATTAAATTATACGCATTTTTTCCTGCATTTCATTTAAACTTACTTCCTGGAATTTCATTAGATATACTCATTTAAGTAATTCACTTCTCACTTCGCTACAAGGCCAAAATAGCTATACTAAAAACTGAAAGATATAAAACACTAAATACAGTTAAAACAATTTTTACAATTAAAATTACAGTTTCTATGCAAAAACAAGCAATTCGGCCAGCGGGCAAGAAGGCTGATTTTTCGGTGCACAAAAATGAACATCTAATTTTGGTCGCACTCTGTAAAAAGACACTGAAGCTGCAAAAATTGAATTCACTATTCTGCGAATTTTCAAATGTAAACAAATACGGCTGCTATAGAGAACAAAAAGTAGATTTAAGCCCACTTAAACAACTTTTTAATTCTTGATAATTCTACAATTATTGCATGCAGATGAACTGTAACCTTAACCGGAAGATAAGAACAACATAATTCAATCATTTGATAATCAGCAAAAATTGCTTTTGGTACGGTGGATTGCAATAAAAAAAAGGAAGTACACAACTACATATTATAGCAGTCCTATATACAAAATTTCAACGTTCTGAGGCTGCTCGTTTTTGAGTTATGCGAGATACGTACGTACAAACGTCACGAAAAACTCCCTTCTGAATTCATTTTAAATCAGTTTTATAATTCGTTTGGGGAAAAGACGCTTTTATTCCGTCTTACATACAGATGTCCCGCAAAAACATCGTTAAATTGCATTCGATAGCTGTCAAAATGGATATTTTCGTTGAAATATGGTACCCGGAATTTTTCGTGATTACAATACTTCCTTTACTTCCTTTAGTCGTACAAGGAAGAAAAACAAACAGAGATATAATTTATTTCCCTAGGCCATGTTGATGTTTTTTAGCTTTTTGCTTATGTGGCAAGAGGACCGACAAATCCAAAAACCGCTCCATGCGGCAAACTAAGAGCGCAATCCTTCTAATAAGCAGATAGTTCTAGTACACATTGTCATAAACAAAAAGAATCCATTTCGGTCTGGTGTTTTCAAAAGTAAGTCCATCTCAATAAAAAAGTAATATAGGATTTATATATAGTCTTTGTGCAAAATTAAACTTTCATAATTTAAGATGTATGCTTGATAAAAATGCATTGTGAGCTGTATATAAAAACTATATTTTTGAAGTATAACTGATAGTATAAGTGTTGTACACGTGATAATTCTAGCAGTTAACATAACAACTAGTAGAAGCACGTTTTCTAAATTTAACGAAAACCTTGTATTGCATTTATTTCGAAGCATTTATCTGCAGACTCACCGCTGCGTTTCTCAGCTGATACTGCAAAATCATAAATTCCTGTCCAAAGAACAGACGCTTCAGTATGTGCAGTCAACTATTACATCCGCTACACAGATACTACCAGACTGGTTAGCTCTAAATGAAACTTAGAGCTCCGATCTAGATACATTTCGTTTAAGTACAACCAGGAAGCTACCGGCTTTCAATTACATCGGTACCTATTTGTTATTATGATAAAAAGAACTTTAAAAGTACTGACACACCTGTCAATTATGACACGTCATCGACTTTTTTCGGTACACAATATGGAGTTCACTTCAATAAATTAAACAAGTCAGCATCCAATTTCTTTACTGAAATATATATTTTAATCTATTTTTAAACGTATCCACAAAAGTCCTTATTCAGCTTTTACTTTCGCAATCTTTGAGCTTGCATGTGTATGTCCTCCCCCCGCCTAACCAGGATAGCGGTTAGCGACACTGACTGCCGTACCGAAGAGCCCGATTTCGAATCCCGGAGGAAGCACAGATGTTTGTAAATGTGTAGTGTCTGTGAGGCGCATGGGGGCACTCCAAATATGCGGCTAGCCGAAAGTCCTCTCGAGAGGCTGATGGTAGGGGAAGAGGGATGGGAAACCCTTGGACCCATCCCCCCTAGGGTGCTGTCCATCAAAATGGGGGGGGGCGAAATTGAGCGAAGTCGTACTATCACCTATATCGCTCTCAAAGCTTTTGCCAAAGACAGGCGCAATTTTGCACTCCTTGCTACGATGAATTTAGTGGACTTGTTCTGATGTTACTGTCCGGCAAGTGAGATAAGTCACATCAACAACACAACACATGCATATTTCCAATTATTAAAATGTTTTAAATGGTGCAAGTATTCAGTTTTTAGCATTTTTAAAGAAATTAGTTTTACAAAAATTACGATATCTAACATTTTTATAGGTTCCTTCGGTCCATTTACTTGTATTTAGTAAATTTTGGATTCGTTATAAAAAATAAAGCCCAAAATATTTGAGCGACAACAAAAATGACCGAGATATTGATTAAAAAATATTTGCGGATGACTTCGAAAATATTTGACTTCGTTGCCGAAAGCCGGTTAATAAATTAAAATAATGCGAGGTTGATTTTTCCTTTTAAGTGACATTCAATGATATTTTTGTGACTTGCTAGTGTTCTTAATTTTTAATTTTGTTATGTTTGATATGCCGAAAGAAGTTTTGGACAAGCAATTTATAAATTTTGAAATTTTAAAAATACGTTATTAATAATTTCATGAAATCTAACTGTTGCACAAAATAATATGTCATAATCTAGCTGTTGCACAATTAAAGTGCAAATGTTTTTCATTTTTATTTAATAATATGAGTTGGCTGTTTTCCAATACTGAAAACTGTCAATGTTTTCTACAACACGAACTCTATAAAATTTTAGGAATGAGATTTCTGTTTTGAAAAGACTTTGTTGATCAATATTTTTCACAATATTCATCAGAAATGTTCGTCATTCAGAAATGTTCGCCCTTTAAATCAGAAATCTTTTTCTAAACTGATATCAGTTCCATACAGATGCAAACATTTCGCTCTTCAATTTTTCTGCGGTTCCTGAAAATGGCAGCCTATTTTAATATCAAATATCTGGGTCAAGTTTCATGTTACGGAAATCATAATTTTTGTGTTCTATTTCTTATACCGAATTCAAAATTTTCCTAAATATAAGTACAGTGTAAGAGAAAGCATATAAAAAGATAAACGTCTTAATTTTTTTTTTTAAACTGACCTCTTTAAATTTAAAAATGGTAAAATATTGTTGCGTGCGTAACAGATTGAATGATTCGTAATAGATTGAATGCACAAATCCGATAATAAATTAATCAAATTTATTCTGATCAAAAGAAATATATTAGAACTCTTGATTTTTCTCAGGGATATTCGTACAAGTGTTCGCAAAATCACGCAATAATAATTAGTATACGCACGCAATATACCTTCAAACTACTAAAAACGTTAAATAGAACGCAATGCAGATCGCATTTAAAGAGAAAGCTAATCCAATTTATCTTAGTTCACGCGAAACTACAACTCGCAACAACAATAACTAAGCAACTAACTAAACCTTTGGAACTTTGAGGTTATACTGATTTCTTACGGTTTTAGGAAGCACACACTAAAGACTCAGGAAGACATGGAGACTCTGGAAGACTAAACTGAATTATCGTTATGTCTTGTTAATAAGACAGTGAACGTAAGAAGGGTGTAAAAGACCCTTTTATTAAAAACTCAAATAGTTGAAAACGAGGCACTTTTTGTGCTTATGAAAACAGCCAGGATTTATCTCTTATCTCAAAAATAAGGAATAAATAAACCGTAAATTAGCCAAAGACTACACAGAAATGATTAAAGCGCAAGTTGGTTCAAATCTATACCGACGTGACAAGCCCTATTGGCAAGGATAAAAGCAACGAAGACGACAGACTGCTATCGTAGATTTCAACTACTAACGTGGCCTTCAGAGGTGAAACACGCTCTAACTAAACAATCTAAATAATTCCTTTAAATACCATCTCCATCTACCTCATTCGTATACGCGAACTAAAATTTGCATTCTGGCAGGAAAACGGAAAGCAGCATGACAGTAAAAATACTTAACATAAAATAACTGGTTAGTTAAAATAAATAAATGCTTTACAAGTTTTGCTCGTTTGTTCAATTGTATATGCGTATTTATTCATGAATAGTATTAAATCAAAACCTCCTTAGCTATAAAGAGAGTTACAAACCCTAGATAACCATTACTTTTTCAGTAGAACCCCTTTATCCGAACCCAAGCCATGGTAAAAGCCATGGTAAGCCGTGGGAAATATTTTAGCCTATCAAGAGCAGAAACGAATATTTTAAGGAAAAATTGGATTACATTAGCATACTGGTGTAATTATATTTTCCACCGCCCAACCAGGATAGTGGTTAGGGACTCTGACTACCTTACCGAGAGGCCCGAGTTCGAATCCCAGAGAAGGAATGGATGTTTGTAAACACATAGTGTCTACGCAGCATAGGAGCACTCAACATATGCGGCCAAACAAAAGTCCTCTCGAGAGGTTGAGGGTAGGGGAAGAGGATGAAAGACCCTTGGACCCGTTCCCTCGGGGTGCTTTCCTTGAAAATTGGGCAGTGGCACTGAGCAAAGTCGTGCTGTCACTTGTATGGTGCCGAAGGTTCTTGCAAACGACCGTCACAATCTTGACTCCTTCCAACGATGAATTTCGCGGACTTGCTCTGAGTTCAGACAAGAAAGATTAGTCACAGCAATAACATGATACTTTTCGTCTCATCCCTTACGAACAACTACATCAAGCCACCCTAAGCGAGTATACAAAGAACCGATTTCCTTATATGATTTTTTACCGTTATTTATTTTTGCATATGGCACTCAGGCCGAAAAGTGGTTAGCAATTCTAACTGCCGTACCGAAGGGCGCGGGTTCGAGTCCCGGAGAAGGTATGGATGTAAAATATCTGTCCCTTCATAGGAGGCCGCAGTGACCCGCCTATTAGGTGGGTGGCTGTCGAAAGCACCGCGGACGCGAACGTCGCGGAGAAAACAACAAAAAGCGAAAACGTCGTGGTACAAAACATCGTGGGAGAAAAGAAAGCAAAGAGAAAACATCGTGGTACAAAATATCGTCGTCGAAAATAAAGCGGTTCAAGAACTTCGCAGTTTAAAAACATCGCGAAGGAAAATATCGCTGTAAAAAGAAAAGTTCCTACAAAATCATCGCATGACGATAGCATCGCAGACTTTTTTCAGGTTTTAGTAATTGTGAAAGGATACTCGCCTAATGATATGTGAGCGCAAGATGAAAATAAGGATAATTTTTACTTTCATATTTTTATTAACTGATAAATGTTTGCTGAAAATGTAAAATGGAAAATTAAGCATAGAAAATTAATGCAAATTATATCACTTAATAGAATTTTAAACTGAAATAGTTAACTAAAAAAAGTTCATTAATAAATTATTTTTTATAAAGATTTTACTGGTAATTTTTCTTGAAAAGTATAATCTAAAGAACATTAGAAAAAGAAAGATAAGAAACTGCATGACCTTATCTATAAAAAAAATTGCTAAGTTATTCATAAGATTAACTTTTTGCTAATCTGATACTCTTATTGTAAAAATTATTTTTTGTTTCGTTTAAACCTCTTGTTTTGGTTTCTTAAAAATTTATTAGATTACGCCAAAGCACACTACAGCTATGTACTTAAGGGGGTTACAGCCGAAAACATCGCGGCAAAAACATCGCGAACGAAAACGTCGCGCGAAAACAACGCAAGGAGAAAACGTCGTGGTACAAAACATCGTCGGATAAAATAAAGCAAAGAGAAAACATCGCAGTTCTAAAACGTAGTGGTACAAAATATCGTCTTCGAAAATAAAGCTCAGTTTAAAAACATCGTCATTGAAAATATCGTGGTAAAAAATAAAGTACCTACAAATCATCACATGACGATAACATCGCAGACATGCGTTTTTCAGGCTTTAATAATTGTAAATGGATATTCGCTTGTGAGCGCAAGATGGAAAGAATGATAATTTTTACTTTCATATTTTTATTAACTAATAAGTTTTTAAAAAACAGAACAAGAAATTTAAACAAAACAAGAAATAATTTGCACTATAAGAGTATCAGATTAACAAACGTAAAGAAAATAATCTCATAATTAATTTAGCAATTTTTTTATAGATAAAGTCATGCAGTTACTTATCTTTCTTTTTCTATTCTTTTTTAGATTACACTTTTCATGAAAAACTGACAGTAAATTTTTTTAAAAAATGATTTATTAATGACTTTTGTTTGTTAACTATGTCAGTTTAAAATTCTATTAAGTGTTATAAGTTGCATTAATTTTCTATGCTTAAGTCTCCATTTTACACTTTCAACAAATATTTATTAGTTAATAAAAAATATTAAAGTAAAAATTATTCTTCTTTCCATCTCACAAATTATATGCTCTCTCATTATGCGGGTATCCTTTACAATTACGTAGCGTATTCGGAAACTAAGTACCGTTTCATTCTAGCGCCGTCGCAGCGCTGTGGTAGGCGTCCCGCACATGCGCACTAGTCTTTCATGTTCACTGACTTTCAATTGTCGCCATTTTGGTTGCTCTATGTTGTGTTTTCAGTTTGCTGTGCACATTCAAAATGTTTAAGACAATTAGTTCTCCCGCTGACTGTGAGATTCGTTCCGTGATTAAATTTTTGAAC
>KK121049.1:0-105278 GCA_000611955.2 Stegodyphus mimosarum
ACATAAATAATTCTTCCTAGTCTAGCAAAAGATTGCACCAAATTCATTTGAATTTCCGTTTAATTTTAAAATGCAGTCTCTCAAATTAACTCAATAAAATTTTAATTTTAATTTCATATTGCTAGCAAACGCACAATAGCTGAAATTACCAAAATATTTTTAGAAAACTGCCAAAATTCTAGAAATTGCTTTAAAATTCAGAAAAACTTACGCTAGGAAAATTATTGTTTGATCAGTCCCATGACCAAAAGATCAAGCATTTACCAACTAAAAACTAATGAAACTAAGGGACAAGCTCTTGCTGCTACTCATTAGCGGGAAGATCATTTATGGCTTATCCATCACTCTAAGGGAAAGCGAACACACCGCTCTAGGCAATGGCCCATCTTAAGAGAGTTTCCTGAAAGCAAAACAGACCTTTTTGGAGGGAATTGTTAGACAAAAATACAGCCGTTTTCAAAGCATTTTGTTCCAAAGGATCAGCCCGTTAATGAGTTAAAAATGGTACATGATATTATGTAAAGTTTTAATATTGTTAATCCCATAAAATATATATTAATTAACTTTCAAATACTTTATCGTTGTCTTTCTTGAATTTCTGTTTTAGATATTTTTGCACGTTTACATGATCAATTTTTTTCCATGTTTACATTCAGATTCGCAACCATCTAATATGGCGATATGATGAGTTAATGATTTTCTAAAATGCGTGAAAATAACCGATTTGGAGACTTTTTGAAAACGTGCCAAACTGGCCCGTAATGTTTTACCCTAATGTTTTCCCTGATGTTTTACCCTAATGCCCGTAAAATGTTTTACCCTACATTTGTTTATATGAACTGAGACAGTTCCTCTCTCATTCCAAAGCAAAATAAAAAAAAACGCATGGGAATGAAATTCAACATGCTTCACTTTCAATAAATTTCACCATAACAGACATACAGCTACATCTACTGGCAACAAAAAATACTAATTAAATCTGCTATATAAAAAGCCATATGTGGTATGGCCGGCCAGAGCATGTATTAAAACAGCAATTCATATGTGACACATCTTACTGTTAGATAACATTTGCTGGCGGTGCACGTAGACACGTTTGTCCTAAACAGGTTAAAATACCCTCTTATGTATGCAGCGATCTGATTTAACTTTAAAAAATAGCATAGATTTGAAGACAGCACTGTGATTACGGTCCTTTCCTTGTGTGCACTGCAATCTATTCTCACTTAAAAAAAATCAGAGAATTGCACATATATATGGGGTTGCATATGCTGTTGTTTTTCCATGTACACATCAATCTCTTTTTGCTTAAAAAATCAGGAAATCGTACAAATTTTTTATCCATGAAATTTAATAATTTATGAAGTATAGTTTCATAGAAGGCAAATTTTTTGCCTTTTCTACTTTTTGGCAAAATGCCATATTTCTGAAGAAATGCAGCACTTTCTTTCACATCATCTTTAAACTTCACAGTCCCATTCTGATTCCGTCAGGACAAAAACGAAACTTCTCCCTCCCAGCTGATCACTGGCAGAACTACTTTTTCGACCTGTAACCAGGTCCCCGCCTCCCTCCCTCCCAAAGGACGCATAGCGGTAAGGGTCTTTAAAGATTCCCCCCCCCTACGTATTCTTTACGCTGACGGTTGCTATTACACGATTATCAAGGTTCAAGGAAACTTCACCTTTTATTTTTCGAGTCAAAATTTTTATGATGACTGCCCCTATTCTAAATTATTCTAGCCCTTATTTAGGCTCAAAATTAAGACCTTCATGAGTTTTTACCTTTTTTCTCAATGCGAAGGCATTTTTTCCAAGTCATTCGGCTTATCAAAATTTTTACTGTATTAGACAATCCCCTCTTTAGATGATATAAATTTCTGAGATGATGTGGAGGTAAAGGCGTAATTGCCTATGAACTCCGTAAATTGCACTTCCTTGATCCTTGATCCGTCAGGACAAAAAAAGATTAAAAAAGTCATCAAATACTAACCTTAAGAAGCATTCGGTAGAAAAATTTATCAGTGGATTTTGAAAGCTGAAATCCACAGTGTATGTACACATGGATTGCCACATAGATATTTTTTTATGATGATGTGTGTTGCTTATCTTGGCGACATAATGTATTGCCTGGTGAATTCTTTTCACAGTTTGGCCAGGCAGTCAAAAAGTACTATAATTTGTCATTTTAACAGAATGCTTAGCAAGGTATTTATATGTTGTCCTAGGAGAAAAACTTTGTTTATATAAGATAAATCAGAAGTCTTTTTAACCTTTTGCGGCATGGTGGGTCAGTATGTGTCCCGCCTAATTAATATTTATTTTCTCTAGCAATTTCCATTAGAAATTTTCTAATCTTTTAAAAATAATCAATTTTAGTTATTTTTTTTCTCAGTAGATGTCACTACTATACCAGGGCTTAAGTTTATGAGCAAAAAATATTCAAAATAAGGATCACAAAAGTGATATCTAGGTACCTTGCATTTTTCAATATTTTAAAAACTTTGGTATACAGTTTAAGGTATTTATGTTTCTTTTTAATATTCAAAGGTATTTTAAATTTTTCAAAAATCATAATTGGATTCAATATTTTATAACATTAATTTTGCAGTTGAAATAAGTGAGTTAAAATTTATCCTACCACACACTTGAATTTCCGCTCAATAGATGGCAGGACTCACGGTTATTTTTTCTTTTCTTTTTTGCATCTACTTTTTCCATCATTGCGTGCACTTTTGCATCCGTTGTATATTCTGATGTGCTAAAATATCTAGAAAAAAATTTACAACTCAGGAAGCTTTGGATCTTTTTGCTGAATTGCCATCCGATTGCGACTCAAATGCTTCAGATGTTGGTTCTGATTCAGATGAAATTGAAATCCAGGAGAGAATAATTGATGTTGAAGTTATTGCTGAAGAGGAAAGGGATATCTGTGACAGCGAGGCTGAATTTGCAGAATCCTCACAGTCTTCTATTCCGTGTTGGAACAAACAAGAAGTTGATATTTCACTGCCAGAATTCAAAGAAGATTCAGGACCGGAGTGGTCCAACACCTGCAAATTTATTCCTAAGTATATTCACACTTAAGTTCATAGAACATATTGTTTTTCAATGAAACTTATATGCAACACAGAAAAACAGTGTGTTTTCCCCTCTTGATAGTAACGATTTTTTGCGATCTCTCGCTATAAGTTTGCAAATGGGCGTAAAAATGTTTCCAAGTTTTTCGGACTATTGGAGAAGTACTCTGCTATTACACGATGATTATATAGCAAACATAATGCCTGTCAACAGGTTCAGTTGGATATTGGGAAATTTTCATCTAAATGATAATTGTTTACAACCTAAGAGAGGGAAAGCTAATTTTGATAAGCTATAAAAATACGCCCTCTTTTAAATCATCTCTCGGAAAGGTTTATGGCAGTTTTTAATCCTAACGAAACTCAGGCAGTTGACGAATCAATGATTCGCTTCAAAGGGAGAAGCAGCCTAAAGCAGTATATGCTTAAAAAACCCATCAAACGTGGTTACAAAGTATGGATGGATGCAATGCAATGTCACTGGATTTGCATGCTAATTTAAAATGCATACTGGCAAACTCGGTGACTCTGTTGAAAAAAATGTAGGCGAGAGAGTAGTGGAAACTTTGTGCCAGCCTCTTTATGGTATGAACCATAGAGTTTTCATAGACAATTACTTCAGAAGTTATAATTCGTTTCGCTTTTTAAAGACACAGAACATCTATGCATGTGGCACTGTAAATATGAATCGGAAGCATCTACTCAAAATTTAAAAGAAGATAAATTTATGTCGAGAGGAGATACAGACTTTTCAGTTAGCGACGATTCAATTTATTGCATAAAATGGAAGGATAAAAGGTCCGTTTCTATCCTGTCTTGCTTGGAAAAGGCAACTGAAATGAAAGGAGTTAATAGAAAAGAATTCAATGGAAAAACAAAAAAAGTACTGTGCCCAAATTTATTATTTATAATAAATTTCATATAATAAGCATTATTTCATATAATAAGAATATGGGATATGTCGACTTATTTGACCAAGTGAAAGGACTATATGAAGTAGACCGCAAAAGCAAGAATTGGTGGCACAGGATCTTTTTTTACTTTTTAGATGCGAGTATAGTAAACGCATTTATTCTATTTAAGTTTGTTCGCGAACCCGATCGTGATGTAAAAACAATGAAAGATTTTCGTCTCTCAGTTATTGAAGGTCTAATGGCAACAAAGAGCTGAAAAGAAAACTGAAATTCCCAGTTCAAATAAAATTTAAAAAAAAAACATTCGTACAACCAGAAAAGAGACTAAAATATGTAAGTCACACACCAAAGAGAACGAGCAGGAGAAGATGTGCATATTGCAGCACATCGAAAGAAGAACGACGAACATTTTAGATGTGTGAAACATGTGAAGTGCCTTTATGCTTACAAAGAATGAAAAAACATGTTTTTCAAAGCTTCATGAAAAATGACTTTTCATTTTTGATCATATATAAATGTTTTTGAATCAAGTGCCAATTTTAATATTTTATTTAGTATCATATGTACGAGTATCAAATTTTAATCTTAAAATAATATCCAAGAAAATATTTTCTTTTTTTTCCTAAAATAAAAAAATATTAAATATATTGTACAAAATGCATTTTAATGTGTTTATTATCAATATTTTAGAATGCATGTTTTATTTTGTTTATTCATTCCACATATGATTTTTTTCCTGCTATACACTAACATGCTATAAGACATATGTTAGTTGCATAGTGGGGCAAACGGTATCCCATCTTCCCCCGTAAAAAATAAAAGCGAAGAATTTTTTTCAAGCCTGAAAGGCACTTAAGTAAGTCCATCTGACTTATTCTAAGGCATTTTTTAAAGATTGAAATATATTTTAAATATGCGTGTCACAAAGGCTTAAAGGACCATTGACTTGAAACAGGATTTGCTTATTCATGTTATTCAGCAAGTACACATATGAAAAGAAAGTGGTGCTGTTCTATTATTAGGACCAGGTCTAGAAATGTATGGATGGATGTAAATCCTCTTGCTCATGAGTCATAATTGTTTAGGTATTCCATTCCCTTCATCCACTAAACTTGAATTCTTCACAATGAATTGCATTTTTGGTATTTGCATTTATGATGTGTCTTCTTCATTAGCACTAGAAAGAGATATTCTGTGAAAAAAAACGCTACATTTGAATAATCCAGTTTATGGAATTAAAGTGATGTGCTGAAGTAAGTAATTCATTAATAATTAAGAAGTAAGTAATTCAAGTAAGTGAATTTCAGTAATTAATTAATGACTGGGACATCATCATCTCAGTAATAGACTTAAGCTATATGTATTATTTATTTCGCATCTCTTAATATTTTCTATTAATCAGAATTTTTTTTTCTTTTTAGTCCAAAGGGATTTAGTCTCGAAGGACTATTACTTTCGTTTGGGCGTTTTGCGTTGTTTCACAAAAAACGGCGTATCACTTTTCAATTTAGTCCTTATGTGTCTTTGTTGGTTATTATTTTTTTTGACGTAGCTTTCTCTTCAAAAGTCGTCTGCGTTGCACGGGAAAATAAAAAGGAATTTTAATTACAATTATAAATAAATAGCCAAATAAATGTGAAATTCGTAACAATATTCTCTAAAACTTTAACCAATTTTTCATTAACAAACTCAAATATTTCAAAGCCAGCAATACCAACATTGTAGAGAAAAACATTTTTATCTCCAGCGCGTGAGAGTGTGTACCGAAATTTCTAAAGATATGCTCAATTTAAAATTAGTTTGCGATATTGCTCTTGAAATCAATTTTATGGTTTAAGTGCGAAGAACATGGCATTTAATAAATAAAGGTAACACACAAAATGTTAAATAAACGCCCCTTTGGACGTAATTAAAATCTGAAACCTTTCAGTTTTTTTTAGTCCAAAGGGATTTAGTCCCGAAGGACTATTACTTTCGTTTTGCGATTTTGCGTCGGAAACACAAAAACGGAGTATCACTTTTCAAATTGTTGCCACTAAATGTTATCGCTCTGCATTAAATTTTAAAAAATGAAAAATCTGCATAAATGTATGCATGTTTCTCGCATTGTGATAAAACCTAGAGCCATCGAATTTTGAATGACGTAATCCTACTGCGAATATGGGCATCTGGAAGCCCTAATTTTGAATTTGAAATTTGCTTTATTATCGATTTTATGTTTTGTAACATTTCAACGAATTTCTGATTAACAAACTAAATGATTTCAAAGCGAGCAATGGCAACACTGTACGAAAAAAAAAACATTTTTATCTTCCATCCTTTTATTCTAAAGATATGTTCATTTTAAAATGATTTTGCGATATTGATTTTGAACTGAATTTTATGGTTTGAGTACGTAGTACATGATATTTAATAAAAAAAGGTAGCACACGAAACGTTAAAACAACGCGCCTTTGGACGTAATTTAAAATCTGAAATCTTTCAAATTTTTTTTTTAAGTCCAAAGGGCTTTGTCCCTGAAGGACTATTGCTTTCGTTTTGCGATTTTGCATCGGAAACATTAAAAGTCTGTATCACTTTTCAAACTGTTGCCACAAAATATTGCAGCCTTGTATTATATTTAAAGAAATTAAATAATGAAGAATGTGCATAAATGTATGTATGTTTCTCGCATTGTAATAAAACGACGGTACCTAAAGCCATCGAATTTTGAATGCCGTCATCCTGCTGCGAATATAGGCATCTGGAAGGAAGCCCACATTTGATATTTGGAATTTGTTTTATTAACGATTTCGTATTGTGTAAAACTTGAACGAATTTTTGATGAACAAACTCCAGGATTTCAAAGCGGGCAATGGCAACGTTGTACAGGAAAAAAAAAGACATTTTTATCTGCAGCGCGTGAGACTGTGTGTAGGAAATTCTAAAGATAGGCTTAGTTTAAAATTATTTTGCGATGTTGTTCTTTAACTGAATTTTATGGTTTAAATGCGAATAACATGATATTCAATAAATAAAAGTAACATACAAAATGTTTAAAAAACGCCCTTTGGACGTAATTTAAAATCTGAAACCTTTCAGATTTAAAAAAATTTATTTTATTTTATTTATTTATTTTTTTATCTTAAAAACCTTGAGATTCTCAGATATCTTCATCATGAAATATTTTACCTTCAGTAACTTATGTCAGTCATTTTTTTGTTAAATAGCTGCAGGCTTCTTATGTCATTGCTCCACACAACAGAATTAACATTCAAATATTTCAAGAAATCTTTGACGATTTTTACTGCTGTATCAATTTTAGAAATGCTACTTTGTATTTGTGTTTCAAGGTTTGCAAAGTTCTGTTACTTATTGGCTGGTTAATGGGTATGCAGATTGGAGGAAAGTGTAAAATAGAAATATTATATTTTACTTAAAAATTAATTTTGGTTATCTATCTGTATTAATAGACTGAACCCTCAGAGATAACAGACAGAGCTATAATCTTTATCAAATTAAAAAGTTAAGAAAGAGCGCAGTTTGCAGCTGCAAATTAAGTAAATTAGAATCGTATTCTTTCTTCTTTTTCATCTGCTACAAAGAAAATCGATATGTTCACCATTCAAGTAAAACAAGCATTGGTTTTCAGATATTACTTATTCAGTACAGTGCTATATAAGATAGTAAATACACAGGCACTTCCTTTATGTAAATGAACCACAATTTTGAAGAAATGTTTTTAATAGTAAATATGCCTTAAAAATCAATTCTAACTTCGGAATGCAGGCCTGTCTTTCCCTCGCACTCAAGCCTTGCATGGAGGTTGAGACTTTTAAGGAAAGAAAAGCTCCAAATCATAAGTAAAAGGTTTTATTCTCCAAGCTGTACAATGAATTTATGAGAACGAGCAAATTTTGTGTTCCTCAAAGTACTAAAAGTGAAGCCCTGGTCTTGTACGTTCCACGATACGTACTTCGTATTGCAGAGCACCTGTACACTTTCTGAATGATGTAACTAAATGGGGACTGACTGACTGACTGGAATGTTATAGCCGCGATGCCGCCCAAAGGGCCGCGTGTCCGGCTCGGTCAAGTTTGCCGTATGGCAGCATCGCGTAAAACTATCCTAAAATACTCAAGTGCATAGGCGGTACTCAAGTGCATAGGTTGGGGGGGCAACATCGCGGCCTAGCGAGAAATTGCGATCATGGACAGTAAAGGTAATTATCAATCATATAAGTGAACATAAAATAGAAAAAATGTATATCACACTAGATACAATACATTAAAACATTAAAAGATACTGAAAGGCAAAATGATTAAATACAATTAAATACAACATACATACAAGTAACAAATATACACAAATCAAATAATCAAAAAAGTACGTCAATATTATGTAGGAAAGTTAGAGTCCCGTGAGAGATGGGCTGCGAGAGGTCTCAAATCGCTATCTTCCGGAAGCATAACGTAATTGAAGGTATTGAAGAACTTGAGATGTTCACACTGTAGTGCATTTTTGAAAAGTGCTTATTTAATTTTTGTAGATGCTCATCTATCTTATCAATTTTTAGATCGTAATGCAAACTATCATTTCTACCATAGAGAAATGCATTCGTGATGATTCTTAGGGTTCTATTTTGTATAATTTGTAGGCGTTTTATATCTTGTTTATTGGTCATTGACCACGCGGCGGATGCGTAAGTAATGATGGGTCTGATAATCATTATATATATCTACCTTTTCCTTTTGAGGTCTAGATTTGAAAATTTACCCAACAAAGGTTTCAGACAGTTCAGAGCACAGTAAGCTTTTCTTTTAACATTAGTCACATGATCATTCCAAGTGAGGCGTTCATTAAGAATCACTCCAAGATATTTTGCTTTGTTCACTTGCGGTACGATTTCATTAAAAAGCCTGAGTTTCTTTTTAAGAGGGACCTTTCTGTTTTTCCTTCTGACGATCAGCAACTGTGACTTTTGGGCATTTATGGATATGCGCCAGAGAGTGCACCAATTTTCGATATTCGGCATGTGGTCTTGTAGCCTTTTAATTGCGAAATTTGCATTTGCAGACTTTACTGCTAATGCAGTATCGTCTGCATAGCATCCGAGAAAATAGTTCTGGTCAGCCGGCATCTTCGGGAAATCAGAAACGTAAATTAAATAAAGTATGGGGCCTAGAATTGACCCTTGGGGGACCCCGGCGTTGATATTTCTGGACTCAGATGTACCTTGACCTAGAAACAATAAATTTCCTGTTGGTTATAAAGGATACAAGGAGTTGAATAAGCTCTCTTTCAAAATTTAGTTGAATCATTTTGTAGATTAATCCCTCATGCTAGACGCGATCGAAAGCTTTTGCCACGTCCAGCATGAGGATGGCAACAGCTTGTCTCTTATGAAGGGCGTCACCACAAAATTCTGTAAGGCGAGTTAATTGTTTTGTGGTGGAAAGACTTTTCCTAAATCCGAATTGCTCGGGAGGCAAGATGTGCAAGAAGGGCCTTAATCTGTTGTAGATGACCCTTTCGTAAATTTTGCTGAACCCCGTGAGTAAACTAATGGGTCTATATCCGTCCGTTTTTGTAACATCTTTACCCGGTTTAGGTAGAAGTATTATTTTTGCCATTTTCTACTTGGTCGGGAAATAACTATTGCTAAGGCATGCATTTATAATTCCAGTCAATTTTGTGATACAATTTGTTGGCAATTTTTTCAAAGTATTATTATTAATGGCGTCGTGCCCAGGGGCTTTCCTAGTCTTTAGCTTTTTAATAATATCTTTAATTTCTAAAGGTGATGCATATTGCGGGATATTCCGTGCCGTTGGTGCATTCAACCAGTCTCTCACATAATAACAGATGTCATAAATGAAGTTAATATCTCTTGGAGATCTGTTCGGCGAGAACTGTTGTTCTAAGTAGTTAGCCATAATATGAACTTTTTCTGCATTCGTGGTGGCGATTTGCGAGTCAGTGCAAATAGGCCGATTTGTCCAGGGTTTATTTTTAAGCATTTTCGTAAATTTCCACAAAGATCCGTCTCCAGGATGCAGATTGCAAATTTTTTCTACCTAATTTTCATTTTTAAAGTTAGCAATTTCCTTTTTAATTACTCTGTTAAGTTTATTTAATTCTCTTTTAACTTGGGGAGACCAGGTTAGATGCCAACGTTTTCTGAGTTTATTTCGCTCTTTAATGAGCTCCCTGATATTTGCTGAGAGCCTACCTGTATATTTATCTTGGTTTACGTATTTAGTTGCTATATCAATAGCATTTGAGACTGTGTCTGTGATGTTATCGACTGCAAGATCAATGTCGTTCCTATTTTTAAGTCGTTGTATATCTGGAGGGTTATTCTGAAGATAGTAATGAAAAGGGGCCCAGTCTGTGATTTTTGTCTTACTGTTTTCTTTAGTCTGTGAGACTCCAAGCGTAACGAGCACCGACTGATGATCAGACGTAAGCTCATGGAGTACTTCCATGGTCATAGGAATTGACATGTTTGTTAGGAGAAGATCAAGTAAATCCGCTCTCTGTAGGTTGGCGGGTCTGTAGGTATATTCTGCGGGGGCTTCTAGAGCAATCGGGTAATTATTTAAAAAGGTATATAAGACTTTTCCATTTCTGTTTGTTTGCTTGCAACCCCATTCTGTGTGCTTGGCGTTTAGGTCGCCGGCTAAGATAAACTTTCTCTTATCCGGGCGCATCTTAATTAGCTCTTCTTCGGTAAGTAAAACAGATGGTGGATTGTAAATTGCACTAAATTCAATATTTCCCAATTACGGCAATTCCACAGAAACTATGATAACTTCGTGTGAGTTCTGTCGGTCTTCAGACAGTAGGCATGACTGTAGGGAGCGGCGAACATAGATTGCAACCCCACCCCCACGGTGACTCAACCTGTCGCACCTGTACGTGCGATAATTTTGAATATTGATTTTCCTACAAGGCGTAGCGTAGGTTTCAATTATAATGGCAACATCAATGTCGTGAGTGATAAGAAAATTTTGCAGGTCCAAGAGTTTACCCTGGACACTGCACGCGTTCCAAAAAACTAATCGGAATGGAGACTTGTTGTAAGGATTACTGGCCATTCTGGTTTCCGGAATGCGACGATTCTTTTACATTTTCATGGACCTGTCTTAATTGTTGTTGCAAGAAAAAGCCGGAGCTTTTAATAATAGCCACAAACTCGGCTAAGTCAGAAAAAACCTTTTTTGCTTCACTCAGGGTGTCGGTATAGAGACCTTTTGACAGGGCTTGCGCGAAGGTTTTATTTTCAACAACCCTGCTGGAATAAATTTTGGGGACTTCCTTGGTCTTCATGGGAAACATCTCACACCCTCGGAAGTTCGAGGTGTGATCTTTGTTGCAGTTCGCACACCTGAGTGGTTTTTCTTTATTTTTGTTCGGGCATTCGAAAGAAAAATGATCTTCCGCACATCTGACACATTAACACCCCGCCTGAGTGTGGTGGAACCCCTGGCAACGATAACATTGCAGGGGTCCCGATCTGCGAAGATAATCCTCAATTTTAATTCCTAGTCCACATAAGTGGGTGATTGAATGAATTTCCTTTGATTTTTCAATTCTTGGTAGGGTAACTAAGAATAATGGCAAGTTTATTATATCGCCACTTTGTCTTCGTGTCATTTATTTTCCGGAAATGACAGTGAAATTTTTATTTTCAAGAGCGGTAATAATGTCCGCAGTTTCAGTGTCGTTAAATAATCCTCGTATAACTATTTTGATGTCTTTATCCTGTGAAAGTACGTATGAGTGGTGTTCAACTTTCGCTTCACGGAGAAGACGAACACAGGCTCGATAATCTTCCGCACTTTGAGTAAAAATCTTAACGCCAGCTCTTATAGTGGGGCTTTTAATTTCAATATTTCTTTTAATTCATAAATATTTTTCCACGTGGCATTGTTTGCCTTAATAGTTATCGGCGGAATTCTTTCCTTTTTAACAAAAGGTGCCTCTGTTGCGGTATTCGTATCCATTTCATTATCTGGATGTTCATTAATGAGATTATTTGAGTTGTTGCCTGGTTCACTCATAGATGGCGCCACGTTGGCGACAGCTTCCTGAGCGTTAAGATTATCTTTACCGCTAGTGATATATGTGAGCGTATTTGCGTTAATAACACTAACTTGTGTATTTTCCTTAGGTTTATCTTTAAGATCAATTTTGATACGTTTAGCCGGCATGATTTTACGGGTACGTATTGTTTTATCTCCTCGTCTATTTTTGTAGAATTCGTCCTCAGAGTTTGACTCTTTATCCAGTGAGACCTCTTCTGTTTCGCCTTCACTAGCCTTATCACTCAGTTTAATGGGGCTCCTAGACCTCTCATTATCCGATTTAGCAGTGATGTCATCATGTTTGTCCTCTTTCAAAATTGTGTTCGGAACTGAATCCGAAAAATCCTCCTCCGCAGAGGTAGCATTAAAAGTTTCAACACATTTCTGCATTTGCTGAAAAAATTTAAGGTCGCGTTCTTTACCGCGCGGCCGCGCACCAAGTTCATTACGCTCGCTCTCAATATCCGCAATTAATTGCTGAAAATGCACTTAACCGTGTCCATGATCGCACTAACAGGGAAAAAGAACGCAGCGCCCAAACACGCAAGCGACCCGTGGCCCGGAAACGAGCCCACACGAAGGTGTCTCGGCAGACAGATCAACGGGTGAAGCTAATCCCAGGCACCTGACTACCCCCTGACAGCGGTAGCTTGGGTGGAACTAGGGGGAGCGACAATCCAGCATAAAAAACTTAAATAAAAATTTTTGTTAATTTCTTAAATAAATTTAAACCAAAATTACTACTTAATAACCAAACCAGAAATCAGGTCGAGTTGGCAAGACAGCGTGACTATTAACATAAAAATTTTTTAAGTCCGCGAAAATAATTCTTATTCACAAAATAAATCGTAAAATAAGAGATGATTGTAATCAATCACTCATAAATACGTTACCAACAGAGCATTGATAAATGCTGTTTGTAATAGCAATATCGTTCGAGACAGGTAGCACGAGGCGACACTAACCCTAAGGTTAGGCCTAAGCACGTCGTAGATAAGCGGATTCGGTGGAGCTCCAAAGCACACAACCTTCACTCGTGAAGGCGTCCCCTCGAATGATGAACTAAACGGGGACTGACTGACTGAGACCGTTATTGCCAGTATACCACAAAAGCGGTGTGACTGGCTCAATAAAATGAGCCTAAAAAGGCGCATCACATTAATCAATCTGTACCTGTACGTGGTATCCCGAGGGAGAGAGGAGGTAGACGAGGGGGGCCAACATCACGTGGCCAGGTAAGTTGCGATCATGGACAATCGACGCAAGCGAACGGGTGGGCGCATAAATCATCAAAGGCGAGTGCAAATGCAAAAAGTAGTGTAAGGGAGAGATCAGCATTTAATGAGATAAATATGTAAATTTTTAAAATAAATTTAGAGTAAAAATATGCGATGTTGATGTGCACATATTGATGTATCAGCACATATTACGTAGGAAAGTTGGAGTCACCTAAGAGGTGGGCCGCAAGTGGTCTAATGTGGCTATCCTCTTCAAGGATTACATAGTTGAAGGTATTCATGCTGTTGAGATGCATACAGTCCAGTGCCCGTGTAAAGAAGTTTCTGTTAATTTTCTTCAAGAATTCTTCTATGATATCTAGTTTCAGATCTCTATGGAGCATAGCGTTACTTACGTAAAAATGCGCATTCGTAATTGTGCGTAAGACTAAATTTTGAATGAATTGCAGTCGATGAAGTTCTCTTCTGCTTATTGTATTCCACGCTGGGGCGGCATAACTGATAATGGATCTTATATTCATGATGTAAATGAGCCTTTTTCTGCGCAGGTCCAAGCAAGAGAATTTTCCAAGAATTGGTTTTAGATTATTGATAGCGCCAAAGGCTTTTTTCCGAACATTTGTAACATGCGCTTTCCAGGTTAAATTTTCATTAAGTACAACTCCTAAGTACTTAGCCGTTTTGACCAGAGGGATTTCTTCGTCAAATAGAGTGAGTTTACTTGTAACCTTTGCTTTAGTTTTCTTTCTACGAATGATCAATAACTGTGATTTGGCTGCATTAATAGAGATGCGCCATTGCCTGCACCAATTTTCTATGTTCGGCATAACAGTTTGGAGACTTTTAACAGCATGATTGGCATTAGCGGATTTTACAGCCAAAGCCGTGTCATCCGCATAGCAACCCAAGAACTGGTTTCTATTAAGATGCGATCTGGGGAAATCTGCCACGTATAACAAATACAAAATTGGGCCAAGTATGGATCCTTGTGGGACCCCGGCATTCATACTTTTAGTATTGGAGCTATCATTCAGTACTGTGACTGTAAAGCTCCTGTTCGTAATAAAAGAGACTATTAGCTGGATAATTTCTCTGTCAATATTTAGGTTAATGAGCTTATAAATGAGACCCTCATGCCAGACGCGGTTGAAGGCTTTCGCCACGTCTAGCATGAGGATGGCAACATTTTGACGATTATGCAAGGCTTCACCACAGAATTCAACAAGCCTGACAAGCTGTTTGGTGGTCGAAAGTTTACTCCGAAAGCCAAATTGCTCTGGCGGTAAGACAGTGAGAAAAGGCTTTAATCTATTGAAAATAATTTTCTCATCAAGTTTTCCAAAGCCTGAGAGAAGGCTAATCGGCCTATATCCCTCAGGCTTGGTGACATCCTTTCCTGGCTTCGGAAGCAAGATAATCTTCGCATTTTTCCATGCATTAGGAAAGTAGCTGAGTGATAAACAGGCATTCACAATGCTGGTATATTTCGCAATAATGTTAATTGGCAAATTTTTAATCGCTACGTTTGTAATTGAACCATGTCTTGGCGCCTTCCTATTTTTAAGTTTTTTAATATGTTGCAAAATCTCAGAAGGTGTAGCAAATACAGGGAGCTTGTTCACAGTTGGCGCATTTAGCCAATCTCTAACAAAGTAACATACTTCGTAGACAAAATCAGGGTTTCTCGGTATTCTATTTAGTTGGAATTGTTCCTCCAGGTGGTTAGCTAATACCTACGCTTTTTCTTTGTTAGTAACTGCCATAGAGGTGGCTGTGAATATGGGTTTGGTGCTACTAGTCTTCCCTTTAAGATTTTTAATGAAGGCCCAAAGTGACCCATCTAAAGGATCGAGGCTACGAATTTTTTCCTCCCAGATCTCATTCCTGTATTCATCGATTTGCTTCTTAATGTGTTTGTTTAACTTATTAAGTTCTGTTTTTACTAGAGGACTCCATGTAAGATGCCATCTTTTCCTTAGCTTGTTACGTTCTTTTATTTGCTCTCTAATTCTAGCAGGCAGACGGTATGCATATTGATCTTTATTAATATAGTGAGAGACATGGTCTATGGCATTAATAATAACAGCTGTGAAATTCTCAAGCGCTTTATCGATTTCCTGTCTTGTGCTAAGCTTTTGAAAAGTTGGTGGATTTTCAAGTAGTAGCTGCTGAAATAAGCTCCAATTAGTAATTTTTATTTTCTCTTCTTTTTTACTATTGAGTGTACCCATAGTGACAAGAAGTGGGAGATGGTCGGAAGTCAATTCATGCTTGACTTCTAGAACCATTGGAATAGAAGTATTTGTTAATAATATATCCAGGATATCAGAGCGTTGTAAATTGCTTGGGCGGTAGGTATATTCGTCAGGTGCATAGATAGCAATTGGGTTTTGTAGAATATAATTGTGTAGAGTCTTACTATTTTTATTTGTGCATCTACAACCCCATTCAGTATTCTTTGCATTGAAGTCTCCCGCTGTAATAAATTGCTTGTCTTCTGGGCAGAGATTTGAAAGAATATTATCAGCAAACTTAGAGCGTGGCGGGTTATAAACCGCAGTAAAGTAAACTTTGCCTAATTTTGGAAGATGAATTATTACAGTGACTGCCTCATGGTCATCACTGTGATCCTCTTTAAAGAGGCACGATTGCAGGGTACGACGAACATAAATCGCAGCACCCCCTCCTCGGTGACTCCGCCTATCACATCTAGAAACCTGATAATTGGCAATATTAAGATTGCTGCCAGGTACAGCATGGGTCTCTGAAATGAGTGCAATATCCACATCATAATTAATTAAAAAAATTTGAAGTTCAGTAATTTTATTAAGAATGCCCCAGGCATTCCATACTACTAATTTAATAGATGCCCCATTACTGTTGTGATTGTCCATTAAGTGGAACAGTGGTTAGTTTGTCCTGAGTTGTGCTTTCAATTTGTTTGAGTTGCTGGGTGAGAAGAAAGCCGGGAGCTTCTGATTACCGAAACCAATTCGGCCAAGTCTTCGAAAACTTTCTTAGCATCTTTAATCATGTCTGAGTAAAGACCCGTCGATAATGCCTGGGAGTAGGATTTATTTTCAACTACTCTACTGCTATATGTTTTAGGTTTGTCCTTATTCTGCGTGAGAAATTTTGAACACCCCTAAAATTGGAAGTATGCTCCAGTTGGCAGTTCGCGCAACGGGGAGGCGTGTCTTTGTCTTTGTTGGGGCAATCATAAGAGAAGTGGGCGTCACCACAACGTACACAACGAGGTATATAGTTAGACCCATTTTGGGTGTGGTGAAACCCTTGGCAACGATAACATTGCAAGGGTCCCACCCTACCCTTATACTGCTCAACTTTAATTCTTAAATCATGAAGAAATTCTTCATAAAAAATGTGTGAAGACCTTTCAATTTTGGTAAGGGCTACCAAGAACAATGGCAGTTTAGTTACTTCGCCGTTCCTACGCCTAGTCATTTGCTTGACCGAATGAATTGTATAATTTCTATACTCTAATTCTTCTTTAATTTCATTTGGATCGTCGTCTCTTTGTAGGCCTCGGATTACGACTTTTATGTCTTTATCTTGAGCCAGAATGTAACTGTGATGTTCAATATTAGCATTTTTTAACATAGTGACACATCTTCTGTATTGATCAGCGTTGTTAATGTACAGTTTAATTCCATTTGGGATCGTATTACTATTGAATTCAATATTATTTTCCTTGAGTGATTGTCTAAGTTTGCGCCAGATTTGGCTGCTAGCTTTAATCGTGATAGGAGGTATTTTATTGTTCTTAGTAAATTCTTTTTCAATGTTAGTTTGCTCTGTAGAAGTGTATGGGTTCTGAGCATTATCATTAGTATTTGTATCCATAATATTATCATCAACTTGGGTGTGGGCAGGGTTTTGTGAAATATCCTTTTCTTTTTCCGTAAATTTTTCTTTTTCTATACTCAATTTACTTGGCTTAAAGCCATTATCATGATTGGGTTTACAGGTTCATTTAAGCTTTCATGCGTATTACGTTTATTTATTATGACTGTGTGGTTTCCAATTCTTGGCTTTTTCAAAGTGGGTTTTTGATTTTTACTCCGAACAGTTTGGTCTCCCCTACGTTTTAAGTAAATTTCATCCTCTGAGCTAATGTCCTTATCGAGAGTTCATTCGTCATCAGAACTGGTTTGAGTGTTATTATTTAACTTGAGTGGGCTTCTAGTGCGTTCACTATCGCTACTAATCACATTTGCACGTTTACTGGGATCCTTATCTGAGTTTGCCTTAATTAAGTCGTTATTCATTTGAACAGTGGGAGTTTGAGTCTTAATCTGAGAATTTTCGTTCTCTTCATCATGTGTAAAACTTTCAATGCTGCTTAATATTTGCTTAAAAAGCGTGCATTCCTTTAATTTTCTGTCATCAATTTTACCTAAGCTAAAATCGCGCTCGTAATCCTCAATTAGTTGCGTAAAAATAGCCCTAACCTTGTTCATGATCGCAAATTCTAATCCGAAAATGTAATAAATTCAGCGCACCAAAAATCGCAAACACCTGCGCCCCGGAACAGGACCCACACGACGGTGTTCCTGCAGACGGATGGGCAGTTGGAAAACCTACAGGCCCCTGACTTTCACAGACAGTAAAAGCTTGGGGATAACTAGCAGCTTTACAAGAATTACAAAATTTAAGTAATAATTATAAAATACTATAATATTTTAAATTTATAAATTTAAAATAACTCAGAAATGATAGCAATATATGGCAATTAATCATCGAACAAGCGATGGAGTCAGACTAAACGTGGTGTATTATACGGCGTAACACGAGGCAAGCACTGAGTAGGTAGTCAAAACCGGATTCAGTGACAGGCACAATCTATCACGACGTCCTCCCCTCACCGCGTCTTCACCTCGAATGATGGTAAACGAGGACTGACTGACTGACTGTCAGGTATTGCTGGTGATGCAGTCCGAAGGACAGCGTGTCCGGCTCATTGAAATAGCCATTACGGCAGCATCACCATGTAATTATCTTCACATAAACAAAGCTAGGAGGTGGCAACAAGGGGGACCAACATCGCAGGTCAGACAAACCGAGGATCATGGACAGGATGAGGCAAGGTGTGCTGTCATCATAAGTGAGTACACAACAAAAAATAAATTAAGTAAATACAACAAATCAAAATACAATAATAATGTAAAGCAAATTTAAAGTACTAATGAACTATATACACTATACACACTATCAGGTGAGGAAATTTGAGTCACAGAGGTGAGCGGCTAGCGGACGGAGGTCTCTATCTTCAGCCAATATCTTATAACTAAAAGTATGAAAAATATTCATGTGTTCGCACATCCGTGCTTTGTCATAGAACTTGCTATTTATTTTCCTGATGTGATTTTCCAAAGTGTCGATCTTTAAATCGTGGTGAAGCGTAATATTGCTTACATACATGTGGGCGTTTGTAATACTGCGAAGCACTTTATTTTGAAGTATTTGCAATTTTTCCAAATCTTGTTTCCGTACGGCTGACCAGGCCGGAGAAGCGTATGTTAGTATTGGCCTTATAATGGTGATATATATGAGTCGTTTTCTTCGTAGGTCGAGCTTCGAATATTTTCCGATCAGTGGTTTCGTACAGTTAAGTACATGGAAAGCCTTTTTACGCACATGCATGATATGATCATTCCAAGTTAATTGATTGTTAATTATTACGCCAAGGTAGGAAGCCTTTTGGACAATCGGCACTGTTTCATTAAATAGAGTGATAACTTCGGGTACTGGCATTTTTCTGTGTTTTCTGTGTACTATTAATAAGTTGGATTTTTGAGCATTTATTTTGATTCTCCACTTGGTACACCAATCTTCTATGGGCGGGATGGTGCTCTGCAGCTTACGGATTGCGTGATTTGCATTTGTGGATTTCACGGCCAAAGCCGTGTCGTCCGAAGGCATCCTAGATAGAAATTATTTTCGTCAAGTTGAGACCTGGGGAAATCAGCCACATATATTAAGTATAAAATTGGCCCTAAAATAGATCCTTGTGGGACCCCAGCATTTATATTGCCGATTCTTGAGTGATCTTTGCCTATAGCCACCGTGAAGGTCCGGTTCTGAATAAAGGAAGCAATCAGTAGTATGATTTCTCTATCAAGCTTGAAGTGGATCAATTTATAGATAAGCCGCTCATGCCAGACGCGGTCGAAGGCTTTCGCCACGTCTAGTACGAGGATGGCAACATTCTGCTTCTTATGCAGCGCATCGCCGCAAAACTCCATAAGTCTAACCAGTTGCTTAGTAGTGGAGAGCTTGCTACGGAAAATTCAGGTGCGGCTTTAGCCTGTTAAAAATGATTCTTTCAAAAATTTTGGCAAACCCAGATAATAGACTAATAGGTCTGTACCCGTCAGGCTTTGTTTTATCTTTGCCGGGCTTTGGTAGTAGAATTACTTTCGCATGCTTCCACTTATCGGGAAAGTATCTTAAATTTAAACTTGCATTTATGATGTTGGTAAATGTAATGATGCAATTTATCGGCAAGTTCTTAATGGCAACATTACTGATCGTGTCAAAACCAGGTGCCTTACGTCTCTTTAATCTTCTGACAATTTCCTGTACCTCAGCAGGAGAAGCAAACTTGGGTAAATTTCTGACAGTGGGGGCATTTAGCCAGTCACGTAAATAGCAAACATTATAAGTAAACTCCGTATTTCGCGGGGAACGGTTTGGTGTAAACTGCTGCTCAAGGTGCTCCGCCAGTACATGTGCTTTATCCTTATTTGTAGTGGCAATATGAGTGTCTGTTTAAATAGGTCTATTACACGTGGGAGTGCCTTTAAGATTCTTAACAAATTTCCAGAGCGTCCCGTCCTCCGGGTTTAAGTTTATGATTTTCTGTTCCCAAATCATATTTTTGTGCTCGCCAATTTTCTTTTTGATTAGTCTGTTCATCTGATTGAGTTCTCTTTTAACAATGGGGCACCAAGTCAAATTCCTTCTCCTTCTCAAGCGATTGCGCTCTTTGAGGAGAGCTCTGATGCTTAACGGCAACCTGTTCGCCATCATATCACTACTAATTTGCCGGGAGGCACTATTAATTGCATCATTAATGCGATCTGTAAATAAATCGATAGCAGTGTCAATTCCGTTTTACTTTTTAGTCTACCAATATTAGGAGGATTTACTTGCAAGCTGTCTTTGAATAAATTCCAGTCTGTGAGTTTAATTTTCACATCACATTTCTCTTTAGCAATGCCTAACGTGATTAGAACCGGTAAATGATCAGAAGTCATTTCGTGTAGAACTTCCGAAAGCATAGGGATGGACGTGTTGGTGAGGATCAGGTCGAGAATCTCAGCTCTTTGCAAATTTACTGGGCGATAGGTGCATTCTGTCGGGGCCTCCAGGGAAACAGGATAATTATTCAAAAAGTTATATAACGTTTTCCATTTTCATTGGTGTTGCAGCAACCCCATTCAAGGTGCTTGGCATTTAAGTCGCCACCAACTATAAATTGTGTTTGATCAGAACATATATTTTTCAGTATTTCTTCATTAAATTTAACATGAGGCGCGTTGTAAAAAGCCGTAAAATATAAGGTGCCCAAGAATGATAATAAAACCGAGACAGTAACAAGCTCGTGCGAATTTTCTCTGTCCTCTGTAATAAGGCAAGACTGTAGTGAGTTTCGTACGTAAATTGCTACACCTCTCCCTCCTGTGACTCAGCCTATCAGAACGATACACACGGAAACTGTTAATCCTAATGTTACAACCAGGGGAAGCATAGGTCTCAGTAATGAGAGCTATGGCCACATCATGATCATGTAAGAAATTTTCTAGTTCTGTTAATTTACTTAGGATGCTATGCGCATTCCAGTTGACTATTCTAATAGGTGCCTTAGTGTAAGAACTATTGGCCATTATGGTCGCCAGCTTTAGGATTTTCTTCAATTAATGTTTTTGCCTGTTGTAGTTGTTTGGAAAGTAAAAAGCCGGAACTTTTGATTACGCTAACAAGTTCCGCCAAATCCTCAAAAACTTTCTTGGCCTCCTTCACTGTATCCGTATACAAGCCTACGGAGAGGGCTTGGGCAAAGGACTTGTTTTCAACAACACGACATGTGTAAGTCTTAATTTTCTCTTGTTTCTTCTTGGGGAATTTTTCACACACCCTAAAGTTCGCGGTATGCTCTAAATGGCAATTGGCACACTTTGGGGGTTTCTCCTTGCTTTTGTTAGGACAATCATATGAGTGGTGCTCTTCCGCACACCGCACACATTTAGGAGTATAATAACACCCAGCCTGGGTGTGGTGGAACCCCTGCAACGGTAACATTGCAGGGGTCCCGCCCGGCCGAGGTATTCTTCAAACTTAGTGCTAAGACCACACAAATTTGTGAGGTTATAGATTTCTCTTGACTTGTCAGTTTTAGGTAGGGTGAGAAGGAAAAGCGGAAGGTTAATTACCTCACCATTCCTCCTACGAGTCATCTGTTTGATAGAAGTCACAGTATAATCTTTCGCTTCAAGAACAGTCTTAATATCTTCAATTTCAGTATCTATAAAGAAGCCACGCGCCACCACCTTCAGATCCCTATCTTGAGGGAGTATAAATGAGTGGTGCGCAATATTAGCAGCACGTAGAAGTCGGACAATGACTCTATATTCATCTGGGTCCCTAGCAAAGATTTTTGTTCCTTTAGGCGTATTCTTACTAATTACATCAATATTCCTCTCAAGGAGCGTGTTACGTAAATTCTGAAAAATTTTGTAACTTGCTTTGACTGTAATAGGAGGAACTCTGCTTTTCTTAACAAAGTCCGCCTCAGTATCATCGTTTTGCTGCGTAGAGTTAGGTTTAACAGTTTCCGTCCGTTCGTCCGGTGTGGTAGTATCCATTAAATCATTTGGGTTAGAATTTAATTCTTCCTCATTATTATTAGTGTAAACGTTAGTTTTATTTGTGTTTACATTTGTATCTCTATCAATATTTGTCCCCTCCGAAGGAAATTTAGTCTGTACCTGATGGTTATCAGAATTAGCAGCATTACTTTTTGCGGGTGCAATATCGGGTTTGGGTAAAGGCGAGAAATTACTTAAGTTAAGTGTGTCATGATCATATTTAACTTTCTTAACTGTATCCTTCACATTGCGACTACGTATAATTTGATCTCCACGTCTTTTCCTGTGAAATTCCTCGTCAGAGCTAACGTCTTGATCCAGAGTTAACTCATTCTCTGAGCCAATCGGCGAAATTGTATTTAATGTAATCGGGCTACGTGAGCGATAATTATCGCTCTGTGTTGCATCCGAGTCATCATTTTGTGTATCATTACTTTTCGCAATAGTTTTAGTTGTTTTACTAGCGGTTTCTGCAATATAATTATCAATGCATACTATCATTGATTTGTAAAAATTTAAATCACGTTCCTTGTCATTCGCAAGCGTACCTGCCTCACTATGCTCATTATCTAAATCAGCAATAAGCTGTTGAAACACTAGCTTAACCTTGTCCATGATCCAGGAGTAAAGAAACGCAGCGCCCAAAAATCGCGCAAACCTGCGCCCCGGAACCGGGCCCGCACGACGGCGTCCCGGCAGACGGATGAGCAGGCGGAAAAACTCACTAGGCTCCTGACCAAAGCGTGACTGCAATGGCTAGGGAGTAACTAAGCGAGTAAGAAATCCAGCAGTAAATTAATGCAAAACTGCTAAAAATAAAATTAAATTAATATTTACGCTACCAGCGATCAAAACGTTTGGCAAGACAACGCGCGAGCAAAAGCTCGAAAATTATCTTAATTCCTAATTAATTATTAAACAATAAATAAATTACCGTAACTTGACAGTCTCAAGTACTTTACCATTAGCATTAAAAATGCTTTTATCAGTTTATGCATAAGACAGTACGTAATTCAACGATGATCAACGACGAAATGGCGCAAGCACGTGGCGTGCGCACTCAGGTGGAACTAAAGTTCAGGACCGGCGGCTCTCTCACCCTTCACCTATGAAGGCAACCCTCCAAATGTAAACGAGGAGGGACAACTGTTGTCACTTGTACAGAGAAGTCACGTTTATTCCCACGTTGTTACCGAATCGTATTCAAAGAAAATTTCTATTCTACGGCTAGAATGATATAGACAGGGCGTCGCGATTAGAAAGTTTTGAACTCTTCTTTCTTTTCAAAGCTACGCTTTTCCGTTAAATTGCCTTCCATATCTTCATGCCGCTTCTAGAATTCTCAGTATTCTTCGTAGTGAGCTTTAATCGTTTTATCTTTTTTCCTCGGTGTTCTGCCAAAAAAAAAAAAAAAAAAAAAAAAAAAAGAGTGGTGCGCCTCATCCTTTGGAATAGTACATTATACGTATAATCAGGACTTAAACTCAGATGGAGATCGGCTGAGCTGCTTCTTAACTGCTAAGTGGAATTGTCTTATTTGGGGCACTGGCTGGAATTACAAGGTCAAATGTTTTCTTCTTTTCTAGTTAACTATTTAAAATTAATTTATTAGATTTCTCTTTATATTTCTCTTAATTTAAATTTAAATAATTAATTATCTTAATTCTTATTCTATTATTAATTTCATTAGTCCAAAGGGGCTTTGTCCCTGAAGGACTTGTTTTCGTTTTGCAATTTTGTGTAGGAAATATTAAATGTCGGTTCACTTTTCAAACTGTTGCCACCAAATCTTGCAGCCCTGTATTACATTTAAAGAAATTAAATAAAAATATCTGCGTTAATATATGTATATTTCTTCAAATGTGATAAAACAACGGTACCTAGAGCCATCCAATTTTGAATAGCATACGTTTCCACCCGAATATGCGGATCTGGAAGGCCGAATTTGGAATTTGTTTTATTATCTATTTCATATTTTGTAAAACTAGCGAAATTTTAATGAACAAAATCAAAGGATTTAAAAGTGAGCAATGGCAACACTCTTACGGGAGAAAATAAAAACATTTTTATCTAAAGCGCTCGGAACTGTATCAGAAATTCTAAAGATACTCATTTTAAAATTATTTTGCGATATTGCTGTTGAACTGAATTTTATGGTTTAAGTGCTAAGAACATTATATTTAATAAACAATCGTAACATACAAAACGTTAAAAAACGTCCCTCTGGACGTAAATTAAAACCTGAAACCTTTCAGATTATTTTTATTTATTTTCCTTTCGTTCCTCACACTCTATCATAGGGCTCCGGCACTTCTAATTTTAGAAATTAAGGGCTGGGTTCTCGTATTTCTTGCATAGTTCAAGTCTGCAGGACTTCTTGAGTGAGAGCTCACTAACGCTGGATCCGCACGACCAATGTTATCATTTTTAGTACTTTCGAGAATAAATATTTTAAATATAAATTCGCTACACTACTTGGAGAATAAGCCTTTGATATGTGGATTGAGGATTTTCTTTCCTTAAAAGTGTTAACACCACCTTCCGTTTTCACCCCACCCACCCCAGAGAATAAAGGCATGCATTCTGAAGTTATACTCTACTTTTAACACATTTTTAAAATAATTTTTTTCCCACTGAAGCTGTTCCATTTACATAAAAAGTGCCAACGCACTTTTATTATTGCGCTCCGGCTTAAAATCGTCATTGCATATAAGCATGCTGTACCGCGCCATGCGCATAGGGAAAAATCCGTACTTGTGATTGGACATACTTTCAGATGACATCATTTTCTCTTGGCCATGGACCTTATAAGAAATATACCAACCCAAACGGGTTTTCTCCTTCGTCTGACGCACTGACGGCTGTCCCCTTGATCAAATCCGGAGGAGTAGGGACGATTACAGAAACTTAATATTAGTTGGCTATTACAGCGTGTATAATTGTCAAGAAAAAGCTGTTTGTAGCTCCTCATTTCACAAATTAGAATTTTTACGTATTTTTATTTTTGAAATTGAGATTGATTTTTAAAAATTTAGCATATTTATCAAACATAATTAACGCCCTAATAATTATAAAGCTGTTGCATGCTTTCAGGCCTGGATATTTTTTTTAGCTTTTTCTATGCTTTAAGGAAATTTGTAACTACTACTTCTAGAAAATAGTATTTTAAATCTGAACTAATAGAAAATTTCAAACAAACAATTTTCTCTTAAATTTTTATGCGTTTATTGGTGTAAATAAGTAAAAAATACTAAAATACCTAAAAATTAATTTTTGTAAGTTTTTGTTTAAAATTCTAAACTGTGCTGCTTTTTTAAAAATTGTAGGTGAATATTATAGCATAATTTCGATAAAAGAGTTTTATTTCAATTATAATAGCGATTTTAACACCTTAATCATTTTTATGCATTTATTCTAATATTAAAATAGTATTTAACTGTAATAATTAATTGTGCTAATATTTTATAGTGATTATTTTTTAAATTTATTTCTAGTTCTGCATAAGATATTGATTAAATAAATAGTTAGCCCAAAGGATCATTAGCACAGAAAGATTATTAGTCACTATAAACGTCCGTTTCACTTTTCAAATTGTTGTCACCATGTATCATTGCCCTGCATTATATTTAAAGAAATTAAATAATAAATAATTAATTAATAAGAATCTTCATGAATATATGTACGTTTCTTGCTCTGTGAAAAAACGACGGTATCTAGAGACATAAAATTTTGAGTAACGCAATCCTCCAACCAAACATAGATACCTGGAAGGCCGAATTTCGAATTTGCTTTAATCCACTTCATATTTTGTAAATCTTTAACGAATTTTCGATTAACAAACTCAACGAGTTCAAAGCGAGCAATGGCAACACCGTACGGAAAATAACATTTTTATCTCCTGCGCGGAAATTCTAAAGGTATGTTGTTTTCAAATATTTTGTGATATTGCCGTTGAATTGAATTTTATGTGGTTTACGTGCAAAGAACATGATGTTCAATAAATAAAGGTAACACACAAAACGTTAAAAAAGTCCCTTTGGGCGTAGTATAAAATCTAAGTGCTTCCAGATTTTACTTTATTTTTTGAACTGCACTCGGAAAAGTTTATGCTCCGAATTTTATGAATCATTAAAATAAATAATCATCTTGTAATGTTAATAATTAATGATCATATAATCAAAAAATTATCATCTTGGAATATTATAATAATTTTAGAATCCGCTGCCTGAAAATACTCATAAAATTTTAAAAAATGTTATCAGATATTTTACCTTATTTGTTTCAAAGCATTATGTACTATCAATCACGTTTAATTTTACTTTACTTGTACGCGAAAGTAAGTTAATATATTTTGTGTTTAGTTTTTACCGCTTTACCGAAGTAAACATGTTTATACAAGAATTATGCATGAAAATAATGCGCAAAATGCAGTAAAAAATGCTTTAATGAGATATATTAAATGTTACTTGAAAAAACCGTGACTTTCATAATCTCATCAATATACAACGTATCGCATTTAATAATTAAAAACAGTTATGTGGTACAAACACCATAGGTTTCAATGTTAAAGTAAACCAGATCGTCCCTACTCTTTCTTGCGGACATGGGGGGGACGCGCGCCTCCGCCTATTGGGTTAGTCTATCCCTTATAATGTCCATGCTCTTGGCGTAATGTCCTTTAGGTGGGATTCTTACCGTTGTTTTCTTTGAATGACGCGTATAAGTGACACGAAAGCGTGAAAATTAGTTTTTTTTTTAAACGAAAAAATTCAGCTGTAGCTTTCGGCAGATGGCTTCCCGTTTCATAGAATCATAAAATTATAAAATCTTTCAAAGACGCTGTTAGTATCAGAATTAAGCGCTTAGATTAAATAGTTGAGCTCATGAATTTAGAGCAAAAATCAAAACACGACGATATCGATCCAACTGTAAAGGCAATGTGTGCTAGTAAGTATATTATTGCACTTTTGTTGAATTCCGTTTCTTTCGCATTGCAGGAGATATTTCCGTTGCAATTTTTATGTTATTTCAATGTTAATGTTCACGTCATTCCAATATTCCTTTGCCTTAAACGAAAGAAAAAGTACATTCCGTATTCTCGATGAATTTAATACGCGTGTATAAGGAAAGAAACTTCCTCCTCTGACAAAAACTATTTTTATGCAAAAAGTACAAAAGAAAAGGTACACTTTAAAATACGTATCACCATTTCTGTTCCAAATCTATATTAGTCCAACTTCAAAAATAAGTTTTTTTGCAAACTGATTATAAATATTGAGTACTAATCCAAATCGCTAAAACAACCTTTGCAAAATCAAAAGGGTTTTTTGCTTTCTCTTTCTAGATATTTTGTTCTCCTGATGAGGAGGGACTTGTAGCTGCCCTCGAAATCGATCGAGTGTTTTAGTAAATGTACGCCATATACAAGGTTCTTTGTTTCAGCGATTTTGATAGTCACATTGGCGTCTTTCTCTTCTATTCTAATTGTGTGCCAAGTTAGCTCCCAGTGTCGCTTTTGCCATTTCCGAAAACTGATAAATACTTTTGCAGATTGAATCAGCAGAGAACGGATGTATAACGAACACGACATAATGAATTAATTAAAACATTGCTTTAATATGAAAAATTTAAAATACGTTTATTAAAAATCTCCGCACTTAGTATTAATACACATTAACGGAGTTACCACAAGAACAAATGGAACTTCATGAACAGATCTTCGAAGTTATGTTTAGGCAGGGTCAGCCGGAATCGAAATTTTAGAACTTAGAATTTTAAAACTTTCGAATTGAAAGTCAACGGTCCTAGAGTTTTCAAAACCTTCCCTTTACCCACATTGTCAATCAGTAAAACTGCATGAAGACTAAGCAAGCAATGCACGTCAAAATGCACCGCTAATTTCCTGGATAAAAAAGGGAACAAGAATCGTGCATCAATGGCATACACTTCTCTTAGATCCCTACTAAATCTCTTGATGCATTATCCACAGATTTGTTGCGCTTTGGGACTTTTAAAGTGATTGTCCAGACGTTGACCTACAATCCTTTTTGGACTTTGGGAAGCTTTTCAACAGGAAGGGGATAAAACTCTTTCGCTACTAAAAGAAAGCTTTATTGTCTTGGAAATTACGGTGAAGAAATAAGGGTTATCAAATTGAACATTTAAAGCAAAAATTTCAGGTAATTACTATAATTATTCTAAATAGTGTGCGAACAGTAGTAGTAAGTCAACTTTCAAGAGAATAGTTTTTACGTTGGGTAAGCTCTGAAATTTCTCGTACTCGTAAATTCTCTCGGTTTACAGTATGTCATTGGTTAAGGAAAAGCATCTTTGAGAAAAAATAAAATCTGAAAGGTTTCAGATTTTAAATTACGTCCAAAGGGGCTTTACATTTTATGTGTTACCTTTATTAAATATCGTTTCTTCGCACCATAAAATTCATAAATTTCAGTTCAAGAGCAATATTGCAAAATCATTTTAAAATGAGCATATCTTTAGAATTTTCGATACACAATCTCACGCGCTGGAGATAAAAATGTTTTTCTCTACTACGTTGCCATTGCTCGCTTTGAAATCGGCGAGTTTGTTAGTCAAAATTCGTTCGAGTTTTACAAAATATGAAATCGATAATAAAACAAATTCCAAATTTGGGCTTCCAGATGCCCATATTCGTAGTAGGATTACGTCATTCAAAAATTGGATGGCTCTAGGTACCGTTGTTTTATTAGAATGCGAGAAACGCACATTTATGCATATTCTCAATTATATAACACAGGGCGATAATATTTGGTGGCAACAATTTTAAAAGTGAAACAACGCTTTTAGTGAATCTATGCAAAGTGCCAAAACGAAAAATAGTCCTGCGCAAATTGCCCCATTTGACTAAAAAATTCAATCTTAACATCGCTTTCAGAGCAAGAATTTGGTCATTCTCAAAACAGGGAGATTTGGTTTGTACGATTATAGGAAAGCAGTCGAGGGCTATCTGCCCAAGAGAGGGGTGTCTTTGTGGAGGGCTCTCCGAGGGAAAGTGGCTCGCATACACGTTAAACACAGGGAAAACCACGAAACCGCCCATGCAAGTAGCCAGTTTGCCGAGATTCGAACCTCGGACTGAATTACCAGAGTTTAGCGACTTAACCGCTCGGGTAGGCTAAAAATAATCTTTATCGTTTCCTTTATCATCGTGGCGATACTTTAAATAAAAATTGAATCCTGCCAGAAAAACGTGGTGAAAAGTCTGCAGATATGTTTAACAACATGATACGCAATTTGAGTTTAGAACGTTGCTCAGTTCTGTTAAATGGTATTGCAAGTAATAAGATAATAGCATAGTTGAAAATTAAGAAATCTTTTATTGTTGTCAATTTATTACAAAACATTAAAAACCTTCGAGAATACTTAATGTGCTTGTTAATCAAGCTTGTGGAAAGTTAAGATTTAAAATTTACATATTTAGTTTAAAAACCATTAAAAATATATATAAAATACATTGATATTCCGAATTCTACATTCGGCGTCATAAAATATGTCATGACTTAAAATGTAAATTTATGGTGCATTAGTAGAAATGAGAACATTAATCATTATGAGTGTTGTCTTGGGCATCGTACAAACGTATCACGATTTCTTGCACTTTTTCCAATCTTTTTCTGCGGTCATCAGCAATAAATACTGGAAATTTTCGGTCTATCTTCAAATCTTCAGGTCGCTCGCTCCAGTGCCTGGAAGAAAAAAAATCGCACTTTTGAATAACTTAATGACAACTTATTCAGATATGAATGATTTTGTACATATGCAATTCCATTAAAACTAAACGGATTTTTCTGGAATGTACGTCACACGATTTTCTTGTACGGAATATTATACGCATTTTTCCCGTCTTTCATTTAAACTTATTTAATCGAAATTCATTAGAGATGTTTCTCATTTAATTCAGGTCTCACTTCGCGACAAGGCAAAAATAAATAAAAAGTCTAAATATCTATTAAAAGTTGAAAGATATAGGAAAACGTAACACTAAATACAGTTCCAATAGTATAAAAAATTTACAATTAAAATTAGTTTCTATGCAGAAACAAGCAATTCGGCCATCGGGCAAGAAGGTAGATTCTTCGGTGCACAAAACTTTGATCTCACGCGACAAAAAGACACTGAAGGCGTAGAAACTAACTTAATTTGTTGTAGACGCTATGTAGTCAATATATGGGATAATTTAATAACTTAAATGATTATTCCAGAACGGATTAAGCAGGATTTAATTAGCAATAATTAAAGACGACGTTACTTCGTTGTTGCGAAGCTTAACTTCTCTGGATTCGCAACCAATCCACTATTCTGCAAAGTTTCAAATGTAAACAAATATGTCTGCTATAGTAATAATTGGGCTTAGCTGCACTTGAACTTTTAAACTGTTGATAATTCTACAACTACCCCATGCAAATTAAAGGCATAACCTTAAACCGAAGATAACATAATTTCATCATTTTTAAAGCAAAAAAGTGCACAATTTACAGACATCAGAAGAAACCGAACTCACCAAGCCGAGTAACAATGCATGTATATACACATGCATTCATAATAACATTTTCCATATAGCATCTCCAAAGATCAGAAATTCAATTTAAAACCATGAAAAAATGTTTTCATTCATTGTTTTAAATTTAATTGCTGTTCTTTCGAAATTGTAGATGAAAGTCCGTATAATAAATCAGGAATTACTGATTTATTACTCCGCAGTTTTAAAGCAAGTGGTAGGCCTTTTTAATTTACTTTTAATTACTTTATTTTGAATTTATATACATATATTTATGGTGTACATCTAGATGTTCTAGCAGTCGTATATACATAATTTCAACGTTCTGAGGCTATTGGTACTTGAGTTATGGGAGATACACATGTACGTAGACATGAAATCTCTTCTGAATCAATTTTAAAATAATTCGTTTAGGGAAAGTTGTTTTTCGCGACATCTGTACGAAATGACAGAATAGTTAAATTGAATGCAGTAGTGGTCAAAATGGATATTTTCGTTGAATTAAGATATCCGAAATTTTTCGCGATTACAATAACTTCTTTTAACTTCGTACAAGTAAAAATGCAACTATTTCACATTTAATGTAACAAAAGACTCGGGCAGAAAAATCATTGCTACCCATTACACAGCTAAAACCGTTTTTCTGTTATAAGTTATTTTAGAATAAGTGTTGTCAAGAAATGTATCGTTCTATTTAGCTTCTTCAGGAAATTTGAAGTTTTTTACTTCGATGTTTAGGCGAATTTTGTCACAGTTTCCATGATAAAAACTACAGTCAAAATGACCTGATGGGGAAAGTGTCAGATAAGTTTTCTCCCTGAAAGTCTTAAGTTTCGTGCATAGACATTGAAAGAAAATTGTTTGGCGCGTGTTTTTGCGTAACAAAAATGTTGTAGAAAAGATTTCATATAATGAATTTCCGCCTTCAATAAAGAGTTGCAGGAGCTAAAAATGGAAAATTCCGTTTCAATTGAGAATCCTTCACATTATTGCGAAATATTAAATTATGTTAATTCTGGGTATTTAATCTTAAAGTTAAAAAATCGAATGCGGACAGATTTCCTTGTGCGTCCTATTAAATTATACACTTTTGCTGGGCTTCATTTAAAACTTATTTCTCCGAATTATTTCAACTTAACTGCTTCCCCAGGGCAAGTTGAAAATGACAAAATTTGTAAGTTTGGTAATTAAATATCCCGGTCAATTGTTGTCGTTCGGGAAATTTGTACGAGCTTGAACTTCATATAGTTTTATTTAATATATAAAATTTTCCCAAATATAAGCATAGGTACCGGGAGACTGTATTTAAAAACTTAGATTATCATTTGGCGAAATGTTTAATTTGACATTGCCAAAAACGTTAACATTTTTATTTAAAACTCTCCTGTAACTAGAAATATAGAACTGATAGGACTACGACAGACGATTACGAAAATAAAGACTGGGTAAGGCGGCGGGTATATACAAGTTTCTTACTACCGACCGCAGTAAAGAATAATGCATTAGGCTATAGCAGTCCCATATACAAAATTACAACTTTCTAAGGCATAGCTTTAGAGTTGAGAGATTACGTCACTAAAAATTCCCTTTTGAACCCATTTTAAATCCAATTTACGAGAGATTTTAGAAAAAAATACTTTATTCTGTTCGTACCCATGTATGTCAAGCAGAAAATATTGCTAATGGATTTCCTTTTAAAAAGGATACCCGAAAATTTTCGTAATTACAATGCTTCCTTTATTTCGCAGAAGGAAGTAAAAATGGGAAATGTTGCTAAGCGGTTTTGTGTAAATTAAGCTTTGAATATCTTCAGCAAAAGTAATGAATGAATAAAGCCAAAGTCTTATGTCATTTTTATAGGAGTGCTTTAAGCGTTAAACATTAAAGTAAAAAAGCTTTAATGATTTGCACACGGAAGTGTTTAAAATAAAAAAAATACAAATATATCAGGTATGACAATTAAACTCAAATTATATACCAATTTAAACATTAATATGTAAAGTCTTACTTTGTCATCGAAAATTTATCTGAAGCAATATAACTGAGAAACTGGAAACAGAAGTGCATGATCTGAAAATAAAAATAAATTAAGATTTTTGATTCATAAAAAATGTTACTTAAGCAAATGACTCTACGGAATGATATAGCTTTGATTACTCCAAAGCACGCAAGAGCCATGTTCCTAGGGCGGAAGGAAGCCTTGGTGGAGGGCTTTCTAAGGAATTTAACACGTTAAAATCAGGAAAACTACGCAAAGCCAGACCGACCACCGAGATTCGAACCCGAGTCGTATTACCAGTGTTTAGGCGACTTCTACCATTAGTGGGCTTTGAAATTTTGATTTAGAATTTTGATGTAGAATTTAGTTCAGTTTACACAATTTTAATTTACAACGCGAATTTTAATTTATAATACAGAATTGTTAAACAGCATATTTGTGTCATTTACTAATTAATTCCATATATAAGCTATTATGAACTTTACATTTTCGTAGACCATTCCCGACATTGTAATGGAAAGAATTCGTACAAGACTTAATTCAAGTAAACGTCTTTCGCACCGACACTTGGAATCTAGATTTTCGATCATTTCTAGAATGTTCCATTTACCAGTTCCAAAAAATTTCTAGATATTCTTTTAATAATTTTGTTTGCAATAGAAGCTCAAAAGCTTATTTTTCCGATAAAGTTATTTTTAAACAAGGCTTCTTAAACTTAGTCGCGACACCTTTACTTTTTGTCACCGAAATTTTTTTCGCGACCCCATAACATTCACGAAAGTTTTGTGGGATCCCATCAGCATTGCGCAAATCCGACACAGACGAGTGACATTGTCAATTTTCCACTTGTACTGCAATATACTATTGCGGTTTTGTATCATTAACTTTAATTTCTAATGTTAAGACATGAAACAATGAAAATTCTAAATGAGTAACAGACGAAATGACAGTCACGTGTAAAGCAAGTAAAACGAACTTTTATACAGGGTGGTTATAATTAAAGAGGCTATTCAGATCCCTGCAGAACCCGTTCTGCCGATCGGATTTTGATGAAACTTGGTATACACCTTATATGGGCTATGTGGAAAAAGATTTCTGCAATAAAACAGTTCAAATTTTGACCGCCAGATAGCAATTTTCAAACATTCCTTATACAAATTAGTCAAACCTAAAAAGAGACTTTGCAGTCGGAGCCAGAAAATCATTCTATGTGCCTTTGTCATCGTTAATCGTACCCTTACAGAAGGAAGTTCGAGCTTTACTGGTAAAACTTATGAGAACGGCAGCAATATCTTAGTTGCATTGCCTGAATAGCGTCGTTTAAAGGGATTGCGAATAGGGCCCATGTCGAAGAATGGTTTGAAGATTATGAAATTTGGAGAGACTGGAGAGTGCTACCAGGAATAGGGCGGAAACTGGTTGCGAATGATACTGTCGGAGAAGCTGCTACTGCTATGGTTGAAAGAGCCTCCAGTTCCCGCTATTTTTCAGCAAATACTCGATCCGTGTCACGCGAGTTTGCGATTCCTTTACGATTCCTTTACAGTACGAAAATTTCAGCGATCCACTTTAAAATGGTATCCGTGCAAGATCCACTTGGTGCAAATGCATGTTGATGACTCGTGGCCTTTGAAAACTATGGTCAGATGAGGCGCACTTTTCTTTAGATGAAGCTGTGAATGATCAAACTTACCACATGGGAGGTTTCACCTCCTAATGACCTGCATCAAACAACCACTGTATTCTGATGTGACCGAGTGGTGTGGATTTACTGCTGATTTTATCATCGGACAGTTCTTTGAAACTGCTCTCTCCTCAAGGTCCTAAAACGTGCTTTGTCACGACAGCACGGTAGAGTAAACTCCTTCGACAGCAACTCATTCTTTCATTCCTACTTAACGGAAACGGCAATGGTTGCAGACCACTGTCTTCATGCAAGATGTCGAAGAATGGTTTGAAGATGATCATGAAGTTTTTTATTGCAGAGATAATTTCCCCATTGTCTATGTAACATATATACGAAATTTCAAATTCAGCAAGTTGAACAGGTGTCTAGAGGGGTCTGAATAGAGTCTTTAATTATACCCACCCTGTATTATAAAAAGAATGCTTCGAAACGTTTTCGTTTCTCTTTATATTATCTTACCTTTATTTTCAGATACATTGTGTAAAAATATGGTAATTGTTAAATTATAGCAAGTTAAATATTAAAACTGCTAAAATGTCTGGCGACCCCAGTTTGAGAAACTATTTCGAAAGACTACACGAAAGTGCAAAAATTGCAGTTCTCACCGCACCAAGGTCGGATCAGTTTATTTTCACTACAGCAAAGCAGATAAGGGAGATCTTAAAGGTACGGATGCTTTCGTGGAGGTTGTTTTAAGAGAAACTGGCTTCTACCGACGTCAGACATGCGGAAAATCAATCATGCAGCCAGCTCGTTCGCCCGATACCGAATTGGCAGCATTCAACGTACTAAAACAGTCGAATACAGAGAGCAAATTTGAGCTACGACAACAGTATCCAGTAAGGAGCATAAGCTACGAGAAAATTTTAAGTTCTTCAATGTACAGGGTGTCTAATTAAAGAAACATATTTCGAAGCTGCCCACAAGCGAAACCCATTGATCAGAAAATTGTGAAATTTTGTGGCGGGCGGTACTTACGGAGAATGCCGTCAACCACAAAAGGCGGCGCCAATCGCGCCAAACCAAAAAACCATTTACTAAATGCAAGAAAAACGTTCCGTTTTTATTTCTTTCAAATCTATTATATTATCGTTTATTTATATTTCATTTTTAGTTAAAAATTCATTATTTTTCCGAGGTCGGCAAGATTCCATAACTTTGGAAATATTCAACAGCATTCTCTTCTGTAGTAGGCAGGTACCAAATTTTAATCTTTTTCAAAAATGCGTAATAGATGGAAGAAAAGGAATCTATTCAAGAATAAAAACTAACACGGGGTTTGGTGTAATCAAGGTTACAAACCCAGCGTGTTTGAAGACTTCGATTTTTGGCGAAAAATCGCGTAGTTTGGGGTCTTTTCTTTAATGGGCAAAAAGGGTCGACGGGTTTCTACGTTAAGTACCGTGGCGAACTTAATGAAGGTATGAGAAAGTCTTTTAGCGAAAAAGATTAGTTACAAATAGCGTCACCTAAAGGGATTACATTAATAAATCACATTTAGCCACTTAAAATTTGAGTTTTACAAAAAACATGTTCCACCAAGATGGCCATCATTTACAGGTACCATCTGATATTACAAGGTAGCATGTTCTACAGTTGACAGAAGTGTGTACTGGGAAATGTTCAGCACATAACGTGAAATGTTGGCTTTAAAAATCGGGTAAAATTCTTGGATTAACATCAGGGCTTTATTTCTAAAAGTAGAAGTGCCGAAGCCCTATGGAAGACCGTCAGGAAAGAGGAACAAGAGTAAATAAAACTTACAATTAATAATTTAAAAGTTAAATAGTTATCGAGTATGAAGTTAATTGAATTCCTATTAATATTTATTAATTATAGTTTAATTAAATTCATAATTAGTCCAAAAGGGCTTTGTCACTGAAGAATTGTTTTAGTTTTGACATTTTGCGTCTAATCACTGAATGTCAGTTTCACTTTTCAAATTGTTCCCACCAGATATTTTCGCCCTGTATTATTTGAAGACATTAAGTAATGAAGAATATGCATAAATGTACACGTTTCTGGCATTGTGGTAAAACAACGGTACCTAGAGCTATCAAATTTTAAATAACTTAACCCTCCTGTAAATATGGGCATCTGTAATTTGTTTTATTATCGATTTCATATTTTATAAAACTAATGAATTTTTGATCAGTAAATTCTAGGATTTCAAAGCGCGCAATGGAAACTTAATGCAGAAAAACATTATCTCCAGCGCGTGAGACTATCGGAAATTGTAAGGATATACTCAATTTAAAATTTTGTGATATTGCCCTTAAGCTGAATTTTATGGTTTAAGTGCGAAGAACATCATATTTAGTAAATAAAAGTAATGCACAAAATGTTAAAAAAACGTACGTTTGGACGTAATTAAGACCTTTAAGATTTCTTTCTATTTATTTAAATAATGAAAGATTACATTTTAATGTAAAGAGATAAATTAAAATTTAACAAGCGATTTTTAATATAACTATTGCCAAAAATAAAATTTTAGATATCAAATTTCTACCGAAACTGGTTCAGTTACATGAAAGTGCCGGAGCCTCTTATTTAGGGCTTCGTTGGTCTGACTAGAATTAGAATTTATCCCCAAAACTAAGAAGTTCCAAAGCCAGGCTTCGGTGCAATTTCAGCTCTGATTAACAGGACGTAAGAAACGTTCAAATGTCCCCAAAGCCAAAAATCGCATAGACCGAGGTCTGGGATTCGGGGGAGGGCACACATTACGAAAGTGCCGGCTATTTCGATCAAACAGTTTTACTAACAAAGCGCGATCTAGTAAACTGTCATTGTGAGCAATCAGAACATTGAAAACAAAGTCTCCGCGAATTTCCAGGTTTTATAACAGCTACTGCATGAAGACAGATTTAAATTTTCTAAGTGTTTTTCAAATTAAAACGCCCTCTTCTGGTGATGTTATTTATACTGCAATTAATATTTTTCGCTAAAAGATTCTCATTCTTTCATTAAGCCCGATATGAAATCTCAATTTTCTCGTCACTGGTTTCGCTTGCAGGCAGCTTTGAAATAGGGTTCTTTAATAAAACACCCTATACTTTAGAACAGAGCCTAAATAGAGTCCGAGCTCGGCTCTGGTACTTCAGTTTTGGAGACAAATGTCTGCCGGATCGCACCGGACCCTAAATAAAAGGACTCACTTTTTTATGCAAGTGTGCAAGGATTAAGTTTTACTAACTTTAATTTTAAACCTTTGCTATCTTCTCTTAGTTTCCATTTCTGGCCAGAATAAGCGCGAATAGATTTTCTCTATGCAAATGAAGTTGCAAACTGTAGAAGTATTTATACATGGCTTTAAGCCAAATGAAGAGATTTCTCGCCTCCTTTACCACGCGTGTGCTTTTCATTGCCTGCTTTTAAGGCCAGAACTTAGTTCTCGCTGATATTTGAAGACTTATTTTAATTCTTCGCATTCCGCCGCTAACTACATACGTAGTGTTAAAAGGCCAATCTTCGCGTTAGGACTCTTTGTAAAACACCTAAGTTTAGTTCTATTTAGTTAAATTAGTTCATTTCTTATTTTATACATTTTAAACCATGAGTACCGGTCTCTGTATCCAGAAGTGCGGAAATGGCTGTATGCTGCGAGAATTAAAAGGTAAAATTGAGCAAGCCTCCTGTTTTGACTCAGGATTCCAATTATGTTCGGACTGAAAAATCAAAGGAACAGTAGTCCTGACAAGTGAACCACAATTTTAGCTTAGGACATAAATTTTGTCCCAATAGAATTTATTATAAGGCATATTTACGAACTTCTAAGTGCAGACCCGTGTTTCCCTCGCACTCAAGCCTTGCACAGATGTTGAGACTTAAGGAAAAAAATCCCGCTGATCAAAGGCTTGTTCTCCAGCAACTGCAATAAATTTACGAGAGCAAATTTAGTGTTCCTCAAAGTGCTGCTATCAGCGATACCCTGGATGTGCATGTTCCATGATAGTGGCTTCCTATTCCAAAGCTCCTGTAGACGCTCTAAATGATGTAACCAAATGGGTGTACCATTGCTGTCACTTGTACAGAGAAGTCTTGCATTTATTCTCACGTTGTTACCGAATTGCATTCAAGGAAATTTCCGCTTGATGGAAAGAATTAGACAGGGCATAGCGATCAGACAGTCTTGAACTCTTTCCACCTTATTTTTAAAGCTCAGTTAGAATTTCCTTCCATATCCTCATACTGTATCTGGAATTCTCACGATTCTCCTTGGCGAAGTTTTAAGTTATTTTTTGTCTGCAGTGCAACAAGGAGTGTGCAACAAAGAGTGTGCAACAAAGAGTGTGCAACAAAGAGTGTGCAACAAAGAGTGTGCAACAAAGAGTGTGCAACAAAGAGTGGTATCTAACATCCCATGGAATACTACGTTGCACGAATAATCAGGGCTTAAACTCTGATAAAGATCAGTTGAGCTGCTTTTTACCTTTTAAGTGGAATTTAATTCCAGCCAGTGCCCCAGATTAGAGAAGATCTGTTATTTTAACTATTTAAAATTAATTTTAAAACTTATTTAGATCTCCAAGTTTATATACATTTTTAGCCTTTTTTTCCTTCGTCTCCCATAGGGCTCCGGCACTTCTAATTTTAGAAATTAAGGCCTGCTTTAGAACGAGTAGGAGTGGGTCACTCTGAAGAAAAACGGACCGAAGAAAAGTAAACAAGGAATTATGGGAACGACTTACCTCTTCATTCTTACGAAGACGTGCCGGCAAATTATGCCTGAAATTGAAAGCTTAAAATTAATATTTAGAATTAAATTAAGAGAATATTTTCCAGCATTTTTTTCCAAGACAAATTCGGTCAAAGTTACACCATTTGAGGATTTTGACTTACCCGAAAAGGTACCAGTCGTACCCTAGTGTTAGATACGCCATCTCAACGGGAGTTAGTTCGTCGTGGATCCAGTGGTCTGCCCAAAGAGACAACCGAATAAGAGATGTGAACAAAGGTGTACGATCCCAACCTGAGATGCAGTGAACTAGGGCGCTATGGCTGCCTAAGAAATGAGAATTATTTAAAGTATTTCCTTCGAGAATAAATATTCCTAGGAGAAAATTTTATTAGGTATTTGAATTTTAACATATTTTGAAGATCATATTATTGCGCGAGAGTTAGCGAAAGAATGACACAGATGAGCTATTGCAAACAGCAGCGGTTTATGCATTTGGTCAGCATAAAGTTTTAGACATTTGTTTTAAGTTTCTACGGAACCGTTTTTAACGATTTAATCGCCAGATTTCGTAAGATTGGTAACATTTTGAAGATCTAACTGTATATTTTAAGTTTGCATTCATATTTCAAGGAAATATTTTGCTACAATTTGCCGTCAATAAGCTTTCGACAATGTGAGCGTAAATAAAATGGATGGACGTAAGTGTAATACATTTCAAGTTCTGAACAACTTTGGAATTCCGACTAAGGCTTCAAAAAGCGTCCACGTTAGATATTTCCAACATTCCTTCCATGCAAGAGCCTACAACGCAGTTTATTCTTGATAAACTCACGATACAGCTTACAGCCATGCCATTTGCCTAGGTTTGGCCAATTCCAACAACGGACGCTTGGCAACACGAAATGGGTAGTCTAATTTAACCAAACGCCTTCCATCAGTTTCGAGCACATACAAGGATGTGGGAAGAAACTTCGCTAGAGTTACGATACCCATATAATCAACATTTACACCGTCTGCGGTATCTCCAGAATATTAGTTTGTGAAGGAATAGCTCGTGGTGTCATGGCTCGAATGTTTTGAGCGTTGACTGAGAAGAGACATTAATACACGCAAACTAAGAAGGTAAAATAGGTATAGACAGATAAATACACATGTTAAATTGGGATTTAGTTACGCATATAAAAGTCTGGTTTGATTGATTGGGGTTTCTGGCACAAAATCATACGAGGTTATCTGAGCCAAACAAAAACTAGTGAATACAAAGTATTAAAAGTTCCATATGGATGATTATTATGCATTTTAGGAGAGGTAAAAACAGATTAGTTTATAATAAGTCAATAGCCTTTAAAAACTGGAACAACTTGTGATGAATTTTCCCTATTAACTCTTTGAATGGCGGTAACCACCTTTTCTATTGAATGTTTTACTCGTGTGAGTGGTTTCAAGACTGATCGTTTCTGAAGTTCCCTTATAGTTCACCACATGGCAATCAAGAAACATAAGCCAATAGTTGATGCCACAATTGGTCTTCAAGAAAATAAGCGTCAGCCATCGAAGACAACGTTACGATGATGTGAACTATGCAGCACCAAGAAAAAGCCTGTAAGAACAGTGTGGGAATGCGGCAGATGCAAATTTGCACTCTGCTTAAAAAACATTCCATGAGTAGCGTAGAAACATTTGTAGGGATGTGTTCCGTGCGTAGTGGTCACAGACGCCTACAGCCAGAAGTGGACATTTAGTTCCAAGAGTCTTGATGTGGATGGGCAGGAAAAGGCAACTAACTTTTTCAGCAAAACTATTGTTTTATTTACTATATCAGATACCTTACTAGAACAGTATAATACAACTAATAAAATACACAGCTGGAAAATCCTTTAGAGATACCACCTTGGGAAGACTGGAAAATTCAGTCTAAAGGATTTTCCAGCTGTGTATTTTATTTAGTCATATACTGTTTTAGTAAGGTGCCCCAAAAAATCCAGGAATGCTGATAACCGCGGTATTTTAGAGTCTGATTAAGGTTCAGAATTGTGATAATACTGGGATGTGAACTATACTTAGGCTCTTTGAACGAGATAATGGCACTCAAAGAGTCTGTATAGATAATGAAATTCTTGGAACGTTGTTTAAATAAAAAAGCCTCAAACGGCAGCGAGTTCTGAGGTAGAAACGGAGCAAACCGGGTGTAATCGAAACCCAAGAATAGTTTTCTACTACAAAGGATGCACCAACGGGATCTCGGCATTTTACACCATCTGTATAGAGAGATAAAATTTCTGTATTATGTGTTTCAAAGATCTGTCTGTAAATGACATCACTTGTACTAGACTTATCCCAGTGTTCAAAGGTGTGTAGAGACTGAATTTTCCAATCTCCCCAAGATGGCATCTCTAAACGATTTTCCAGCTATGCATTTTATTAGTCATACTGTTCTAGTGCGGTGCCAACTAACAAAACAAATGGATACATGAGGGGTGTGGATGATACGAGAGTATGAATCATTGAGTAAATGTAAACGGTTAGAATTCTGGATTTGTGACTTTATTTTAAAATAGTGCTTATGCTTGCCGAGAAAGATGCTCGCGTCTTAAACTCTAAGAAGTTGCTTTCCACATGCAGGCTTCCCAAAGAGAACATTTACGAGCACCTCATTAAAAACAGGATGCAGTAGTAGGTAGAACGCAGCTTTAAGGTGACGCGTTAATGCGGTGGCTACCTTGGTTTCTGGATTTAATTCGTTGAAGATTTTTTCTGGCTGTTTGTCCTTTTGCGTGTCCACCTTCCACTATTCTCCAGCATCTTCTCAATTACACCAGAAATGCTGCACTGCAGCCGATTGAGACATGTCGGCTAAGTGATTTAACCCTCCCAAAGGCCAAGGTTTTCACTAAGAAAGCAAAAATTTCGCAAAATGACCATGAGAAAAATTCTTGATTTTAACGTAAAAATTCTGGTATTTTACACTTGGATTTGTGTACTTTTAATGCATTGCCTTAATTTGACATATTTCGATATGTACGTATATATACGTTCTTACAGATGTCGCAAAAATGTTTAGGCCGTATATATACCGCCTTGCCGGTTAGAGGGAATGCAAACTCAGTTGCTACATAGGTAAAGATTGACCCAATGAGCTTTTATTAAATTACGAAATTAGTTTGCATTTCAGTATAGTAAAATTTACTGCAGTCTGCATCGTTTAAACATATTTGAAGGCATTCAATTGAAATGCAAGTTGGTCTGTATTTAAATGTTTTCATAAATTCGATCCTAAATATTTACCTTCTTAAAAAATACATTAAGTACTTAACTGAAAAGCAAATTTTTAACCGCTAAATGAAAATGCGGTAGGCGAAAATATAGAATCGCCTGATTGGTGATAAATTCTCTAGGAAAAGCAATCCTATTATATAGTTGCGCGCTTGCGGGTTCGTAATAGATTGAATGCACAAGATCCGAATGATAGATTGAGAAAATTTATTTTATCAAAAGAAACATTTCAGAGTTCCGAATAGATATACTCGTACAGGTGTTAAGAGTATCACAGCTCAGTCAGTTGCACTTCAAGTATTAAGAACGTTACACACAACGCAAAGCGAATCTATAAAGGTAGCCTGGAGATATCTCGATACTCGCAACTCACCCGGCTGCCCAGATATTTCTAGTACTTTGTCCTTCTCGAAATTACTGGAAAGCAATATGAAGGTCGAATTACATTTTCAGCGAATATAACGATCAATTACATTTATTCAGCTGCAATACATATTACGGTGTGATAGGACCCGGCCAAAATGCCTCCAAATTGTGGTCACGTTTGCAGATTTCTCGCCAAAATTTCATGAAAAATTCAGTCGCCAAAGCAATTACCGCGATATCCATTTACTCAACGTTAGATGGACGTGCAGCTATATTCGTACTTTTCCGGCATAGCTTGTTTCTAGATTTTTTCTAAAGTTACATTACTCAGAAAAATAAAACCATCTCACATAAGTACACTAAATTCCTTCACGTACAAAAAATAATGAAGATTTAATTTAGCAAAGATTTAATTTAGCAAAGATTAGCAAAGATTTAATTTAGCAAAGATTAGCAAAGATTTAATTTAGCAAAGATTAGCAAAGATTTAATTTAGCAAAGATTAGCAAAGATTTAATTTAGCAAAGATTAGCAAAGATTTAATTTAGCAAAGATTAGCAAAGATTTAATTTAGCAAAGATTAGCAAAGATTTAATTTAGCAAAGATTAGCAAAGATTTAATTTAGCAAAGATTAGCAAAGATTTAATTTAGCAAAGATTAGCAAAGATTTAATTTAGCAAAGATTAGCAAAGATTTAATTTAGCAAAGATTAGCAAAGATTTAATTTAGCAAAGATTAGCAAAGATTTAATTTAGCAAAGATTAGCAAAGATTTAATTTAGCAAAGATTAGCAAAGATTTAATTTAGCAAAGATTAGCAAAGATTTAATTTAGCAAAGATTAGCAAAGATTTAATTTAGCAAAGATTAGCAAAGATTTAATTTAGCAAAGATTAGCAAAGATTTAATTTAGCAAAGATTAGCAAAGATTTAATTTAGCAAAGATTAGCAAAGATTTAATTTAGCAAAGATTAGCAAAGATTTAATTTAGCAAAGATTAGCAAAGATTTAATTTAGCAAAGATTAGCAAAGATTTAATTTAGCAAAGATTAGCAAAGATTTAATTTAGCAAAGATTAGCAAAGATTTAATTTAGCAAAGATTAGCAAAGATTTAATTTAGCAAAGATTAGCAAAGATTTAATTTAGCAAAGATTAGCAAAGATTTAATTTAGCAAAGATTAGCAAAGATTTAATTTAGCAAAGATTAGCAAAGATTTAATTTAGCAAAGATTAGCAAAGATTTAATTTAGCAAAGATTAGCAAAGATTTAATTTAGCAAAGATTAGCAAAGATTTAATTTAGCAAAGATTAGCAAAGATTTAATTTAGCAAAGATTAGCAAAGATTTAATTTAGCAAAGATTAGCAAAGATTTAATTTAGCAAAGATTAGCAAAGATTTAATTTAGCAAAGATTAGCAAAGATTTAATTTAGCAAAGATTAGCAAAGATTTAATTTAGCAAAGATTAGCAAAGATTTAATTTAGCAAAGATTAGCAAAGATTTAATTTAGCAAAGATTAGCAAAGATTTAATTTAGCAAAGATTAGCAAAGATTTAATTTAGCAAAGATTAGCAAAGATTTAATTTAGCAAAGATTAGCAAAGATTTAATTTAGCAAAGATTAGCAAAGATTTAATTTAGCAAAGATTAGCAAAGATTTAATTAATTTAATTCGTAATATTAATTTTTAATACCGGATGTGCAATTTCATTGAAACACGCAAAGCTTTAGTTTCTGATTATGGCAAAGCACGCTAAGGCTACCTGCCTTCGTGTAAGACTTTCCAATGGAAACTTGCTCGTATCCACGTATAGATATGTAAAGAATGACTTACCTGATGTAATGACTACCAGCTGAAGCAAGAGGTATTCTTCGGTTAGCTTAACGAGATCCCACTCCTAGAAAAAGAATGTTTATCATTTATCAAGCATTAAGTTAAAATTTTCACAGATGCCAGTTTTTCCTCCACCTGACCGAGTACCAAAATAACATTCTGATGAGTTACAGCACTACTTAAATTTATATTCCAGGAAACATTTCAGTTGTGGGGTTCCACTCATCTGTGTTCAAACCCTTAAAGCCCACAAAACACTAGTAAGCAAATAATCGCTTAACTGAATAAATACTTAAGACTTAAGAAGGGTTAACTACCCTTTATTTCTCAGAATAATTACAATCGGTTCCCAACCAGGTACGTACAGCAAAGCCTCCACTTAGGCTTGAACTGAATTATGAAATTAAACTAAACTAAGCTAAGCTTAACTAAAGCTGACTGAAGATATAGCCGAAGCTATCACGATTTTAAGTAGTTGGCTCGTAAATCCTAGTGAAATCGGCGAAGCCAAACAAGGGCCTAAAGTTCGTGGCAAGCCTAGCAAAGCTAAGAGACGTAGCCAAAAAGCAAACGCCCGCTAGTGAGAAACTCGAACTCGAGAAGTCTAAAGCATAAGACTTAAATACGACTCTTTACTCATTTGCGTTTGCCGAGTTTCTAAAATTATATTCTGGTAGGAAATTGTAAGCTGAAACTAGAAAGATAGAAAAGATGCATAAACTTAAAATAACTTAATAAAATTACGATAAAGTTTACACCGTTTTAAGTGAACCTAACTATAAATGTACTTTACCAAAGTTCAGTCATAGACTTTGATTTGCAAGTTAAATATTATTCTGAATAAAATCCTCAACTAGATAAAATTTTCAAATAGGCAAAAACTTTTAAAGAAATTTAAATATAATTCCAGGTTTTATATAGAATACGTAGATTATACTAACCTAACATTAAACTGGTCACAACAGTGTCTGGATAATATGCGATTTATGATTTTGTGACCAAGCAGGGTCAAAGAACATCGGCTTATACATTTTCTATTAAATATTTAGGCTTGTTTTTAATGTTTTAATCTTTCGATACTGTTCCGTTAAAATTTCGAAGCATAAAAATAATAGTTAATATATTTACGATATCGTTAATTAAGAAAATTCCAAGAGCGAAAATAACAGATTTCGACAAGTTACATATATCTTAACGTAAATTAAACAACTTGCCAAAGAAATCACTTCCAGAAAAAATCGGTTAGGGTACTGAACTTTGAACTGAACCGAACTTTGAACTGAAGTACAGGTTCATTGTAAGGATTTTCGTGCACTTTCTTTGACAGTGAATTATTCCTCGTTCTTTAAGAAAATTTATGGCAGATGTTTTATCATTAGGTAAATCGCAAATTTTTATATTCATTCTAAATGGAACAGTTATAAATACAAAAGTGACCGTTAAATCTTTGGAACTTTTTGTTGCGTCCATCTTCGAAATCTTCTCGTTGCCAAATTTGAAAAGGCATACTTTTAAAAATTCGAAAACTTTAGTTTTATAACGACTTTGAATTTTCGCAATTGCATGTGAACCAACGTCTTGGCGAGTTTAGCAAAATATTTGGAGACTATTCCGGTTCTGATGACAGTTGTACCAATTATCCTACTTAGATTTAAATTTTTTTATCCAAAGAACCTAGCGTCGTTCTAAGAATTCAGAAAAGGATTCTACACAAAAGTAAGGTGAAATTTTATTTGAAATAGCAATGACTATGCACATTTTTGAAGAGTTTATTTTTCGCTTAATACAAGTGTTTGAAACAAATTACTCCTATTTTACGTAACGTAAGCAACTTCTTCCTTAAAGTACGAAACGCATGTACACTTCACAACAGGGCATATGGTCTCAAATTCAATCTGGTGGCGCAAACTTTCAGCATTATTACCATTTACAGCCCAAGGCACTATACGGGATGCATTCGTGGAGAACTTTCTAAGGAAACTGCCTCATTAAGACGTTACACATGGAAAAGCCAGGAAAACGCCCATGCATCCAGCCTGTTCACAGGATTCGAAGCTCTGACCGGATTACCAATGTTCAGGGACTTTACCGCTCGGCCACTAGTGGGCCAACGTTGAGCATTTAGCAAAGTATTCAAGTGACAGATGGTGCAATAGTTTACAATGTCCTCTCGAAAACAAGCAGATCAACGTCGTATTTGCGAGTTTAATATCAGAAAATAATCAGACTCTCGCCAACTTAGGGCTAGTTAACCAAAATTTTAAAGGTAGGATGCAAGTCTTCAACATTAACATTAAACGCCAAATTAATTCTTTGAAGTGCTATTATACTCGTTTTGACAATGACACATCCCGGATTTTGACGTGTCCCAGACCTCAGAAAATCGTTTAGTTTCAAACAAAACGTTACATTTGCAAAAATTAAATACAATTCGATAATTTAAACACATTAAGATAAACACATTTGAAATTAAATTCACAATTAAATGTAATGCTTACAAAATAGTCCAACAGCAAATTCGTTCTTAAGAGTAAAATTCAAAGCTGAAATGCTTATGTCAATGCTAAGTATACAAGTTAAAAGCTTGATGTACGTGGTCAACCAAATTAACTTGGAAATAACCTTATTATCAATAAGGGAAAATATTAATCCACAAGTTGTTAAGTATGAAAACTGAAAGTTTAATCCTTGCTTAAGTGCGAAGTTTAGAAATTTATAAATGAAGTTATCCTCTTTTATTACCATCATTAAAATCTTGGTATAGTATGGTATATTTAATTATAGCAAAGCACTCGAGTGCTGTCTGCCTAATTGAAAGGATGCCTTCGTGGAGGATTTTATTAGGGATACTGTCTCGTATACTCGTCACACATGCGAAAAATCACGAAAACGCCCATGCAGGCAGCCTGTTTGGCGGTATTCGAACGCCGGACCGAACTACCAGTGGTTGGGTTACCATGAAAATCTTGAAAATGAAACTCCCAAATACAAAAACAAAGCAACAGAAGTCAAAAATTCGTACACGTAAAAAAGTAACAGCTTTTTTATTGTTTATGTATTCAGTCCTTGGGGACTACACGGAAGGGAAGGATGTTTTCGTAGAGGACTTCAAGGAAAACTGGCTCGTATTTAAACACGGTACACATGGGGAACAATGAAAAGCCAGCCCGTTCGGGGGATTCAAAGTTCGGGGCAAAGTACCAGTATTCAGAGATTACCGCTCGACCGCGTGGTGGGCAAAATGGCTTCAGGGCTAAATAAAATTAAGAGGTTAGATGGGTATTATAAAAATAGTTTAGAAATTTAGTAATAGTGGACTAAATTAAAAGATCAATTTTGTAATTTGGAAAAATTAAATTATTGAAATCAATTTAAGAATTCTTACCTTATACTGGCTATAGTCAGTCTCCGGAAGATACATAATGAAGCTTTCAGGTACTTTACATTCTACAGTTACGGAAGGCTGTAAACCAAAAAGACATTTAAATAAGTGATCCGAAACTAAATTTTATATTTTCCTGCCGATTAAAGAACTTCCTCATTTTCTTAATCATTTACGAAAAGTGTCGAAAGATTTCCAATGGAAGGCTGCATCTAGTTTCATAATTAACATTTCAAGCAAAAATCTAAAGAAATTTTATTAGATTCAAATAAAAAGCGCAAAATGCAAAAGTGAAACAAAATTAGCAAAGCAACAACCTTGTGTTAGGAATAAATTTAGATATATCGACTAAATTAAACCAACATTGAAGTCTTGTCAAAAACACGAATTCTCATGTCCGGAAATGCGAAATTAAGTCTTCAACAGCTAATCGTAGTTGAAAATTTATTGATCATTTTGACTTGGGGTTCCGCTAAAATTAATGACAAAGCCTCTTCAGTTGGTGAATTTGATTTGCAAGCTTTTCACATTCATAAAGATTTCTCGTTTAGTTAATGACTAATTCCAGTCCAGTCCTCCTTAAAGATTTTAAAATTATATATGAACTTGATTTTTCAATTTAGTTACTATTTCTGCCAATAGATGGCGCTACCTTTTCAGCTTTACTGCAGGTGTTCCCGCTCCACAACTTTACGCAACAGTTTCTTTAATACACAAATATATATATGTCCATATACTACCCACTGTTACAGAAATCCTAATCAATAAATCTGTTTATAATACTCAAATTCGATTGGCTCGCAGTATTGGAACGTTTTTACTTGGTTATCGTGAAGTCAAAGTTTTGACTATAGGCTGCCAGATTCATGCCAACTGAACTGAATCGTGTATGCTATCTTACAATACATTCACTGGCAGTGGCGGCTCGTAATAAGCACTGTGGAACTGCAGCACCCCCTATTTCCACTTATATTTAATATAATGGGCCGTTTTTCTTTCTTTATACTTCTAAAATATATAATCTTTAAACTTAATGTCGGTAGCCATCCTCCAGTTTATAAAAAAGGTACGAAAGTCTTTGTATGGAACTGCGGGCTTCGCAGTTCCAGCGGCTTGGTGTTTGATCTGCGCATGCGCACACAGAACGCAGCACTCTAGCCACTCAGCGAGAAGAGCACTGTCGCTCTTGCAGTGCTGAAACTCTGGAAACGTGATTTTTACTTCGCGCGTGTGGTTTTGTTTTGCGCATGCGCACTTAGGAAGCATCTCGTACGAGGTCGAGAGAAAAGCACTGTCGCTCTTGCAGTGCCGAATCTGGAGTGCCGTTTTGGACATGTTTCTTTTTTTTACTCCGCGTGTGCCGTGATTAAAAAATCATACACCATATTCTTGGTTAGATTATTTTTCAGCTATTCTATTTGATTCATTTTTTTTCGATTCTTTTATTTTACAGAAGACTTTAACCATGTCCTTGCATCCTCAAGTAATAAATTCTGAGACTTAAGTGACTTCAAGAGCTTTCGTTTTCACAGCCGTCTCTCCATGAGAAAATTACAATTAAGAAAAGAGGTCGTTCAACAACTGATATTCTCATGTCAGCGAGACATAAGAAACAAGACATATTCGTAGTTTCAATTCTGAATGGGACCAACGGAAAAATTGGCTTTGCGGTTGTCAAGTAAAAAATGCTTTGTTTTGCTTCCCGTGCTTGCTGTTTGGAGTTTATGTAACGTGGACAAAGACGGTTTCAGAAATATAAACAAAATGAAAGGAAACACTGAAAAGCATGAGAAGTCAAAGAAGCATGTTGATAATGTAGTTTCACTGCACTTTTAGGAACCGTTAGTATTAAGGAGAAACTTAGTGAGGGATACAGACTTCCAGTCAATGAGCATAACAAAGGTTAAAAAGAACCGTGAAATTTTGTGGAAAATAATGGACTGCATTTTCTTTTGTGGAAACTTTGAAACTCCCTTACGTGGACATGATGAAAAAGACGATTCAGTAAATCCAGGTGTATTTAGAGGATTAGTAAATTTTACTTCTAAATTAGATTGATTTGAAGAATCACTTAGAAACTGGTGAAGTCTTCAAAGGTGTTTCTAAGACCATTCACAACGAGATACTTGACTGCCTCTTTCAAACATATGAGATAAGGAATGAAATTAGAAAAGCTTGTAGCTTTAATGGCTGATGACACAGATGTTTCGGAACACACTTATTCTTAAATGGTCGAATGTATTGAATTAAAATTTTTTGAGACAGCAACCCCACTAATTTTAGTTACGAGCCTCCACTGTTCACTGGCCAGGATCATTCTTATCCCTACAATCCCCTGCTAAAGGTTTTTCCTATGATGTAAATCAGGGATGGGTAGACTTTTTCAGGGTACGGGCTTCCAAATTTTTAAAGGTGTTGCGGTACACCCGGTGGCGTAGTGTGGTGGTGGACTAAAAAAGCCAACGATATTTATTATAACTTCATAACAAATACTGAATATATTACTTATCTACATAACCTACCTAAGAAACTCAAGATACAAACATAATGGCCACGAAAATAATAATTTCAAATGATGCATTTCTTATCAAACAATTCAAAATGCATTAAAAATAAATCATTTTCAATCTAAAGTTAGTTCTCGTAGTTATAGTTAGTAGAAGATTTAGTTCGCATACTGTTTGCCAGTCTTGAAAATCTCAGTATATAATTACTAACTGCTAATCTTGCGCTGTATTCTAAGTGCTTGTCTGCGAGATAGAAACGACGTGTTGTCTTAATTATATTCATTATTGAAAACGCAGATTCACACCGGTAGGTAGAGCTAAAGATCGATGTTAATTGAAATGCAACTTTTTTTAAAATTACGATACTTTAGTCATTTAGATTCCAGACGCTATTGTTAGGTTTTGAACTCCGTGGTTTTCAAATTGCCATTTTGAAGGAGAAAAACTTAGTTTTCCTCAAGAGATATAGAAGACCAATATTTTCAGTTATCGTGAGCTTCCAATGAAGGTGCAATTGTTGTCTACAAATTCATCGAATCATTTGCTGAAGTAAACAATAGTCGCATCGATTGTGAAAAGCCGATTTTGCAGTCTAGCTGGCGTAGGTGTTCCATAAATGTCTTCCTTTTATGTAGTATGAGCGTTTTAGATCTTAATAAAGGTGATCGACTTAACGCCCATCCCCAGTGCAAATAATGTGAAATGTCCCCAAACTGGAGTTCTCCGAGGTGCCGACAATAGCAGGATAGAGTTAAAACTTATCAAAGCTACCTTCTAATTTTGCAGATTTCCTTATTCCTGATAAAGAGGAACCTGTACCTGCAAATCGATCGCGTTATTGACCAAATCTACGGCCGAACACAAGGTTATTGCTATGCTAATTTTATAGATTAAAATACTTTCGCAATGTTAAACGTCCGTCTACCCGCTGGTAAAGAACGAAGTGTATGGGCCCTATAGTAGTAGTTGAAAACTCATTAACAATCCGATTGCCATCTCACTATTCACAACTTAATAGTCTTTATATAACCGTCGATATCCGAGCTAACCTAGTCGCTACCGATTATAATATTTCTTTTCATTTTTTCTAAATATTTTTCTTGCATACCAGAAATAAACTTACAATTGGCCTTCGACATACATCACTAGCAAGATCAAGTTCTTAGAGAGTCTTATATAAGGAATGTAAAAAATTTAAAAGGAAAATACTCGGTGTTTTACATAGATAATAGTTGTACCGCATAAAACTTAATACATTGCATTGGAATGTTTTCAGTAAAAAATGTGCCCTGTTTAAAAATAGTAATGTAATGAACGAAAACGATTCGCAGCTATAGAATGCTAGTAAGACTAAAGGAAGAATGGTTTCGTGGAGGGTTTTGGAAAGGCAAACCGAGTCGAATTCATCTTGCGCCCGGCAGAAACCACCATATAGCGAGTCTGTTTGAAACCGGATCGAAGTGGATCTCTTTAAAGAAAACTAGCCCAGATATGGCACTCAAAAAGCAAACATGTTGCGGTATTTGAAACCGTTCAGCAATTGTATACATCTGGACATATATGAGGGTAAGTTTAGGAATCCAACTGTAAATTTGAATAATCAATACCTACCCACTAAGGTTAACACCAGTTGGGTTACACACAGGAAAGCGTATTGTGCACGGATAAAATACACGGATAATACAGTAATTACAATGAAATTAAACACGACTTTAATGCATATTTTTCTTACCATATATTCCAGCGTATAACGCGCACATTTAATACAAAAAATAAAGTCCATTACGGGTGGGCATTATGCGCCGGATATAGAAATGACGGATTTAAAAGTAAAGATGAGCATGGAAAAATTCAATTTTTACATGTATACTACGCAAAAAAAAAAAGGGACAGTTCTATATCCCTCGTTCTAATGGGCTGATTGTCGAAATTCAAATTGCGTTTTCTATGTCTCGAAAGGGCGACTTAGGATATATATTTGATTTATATATAGCATTGTTCTAATAGGTATTTTGACACAAAAATAGGTCTTTCTAAAGTAACATACCATCTAATTTTTGATTCTAAGACTCAAATTATGCTTAAATATTAAATTTTGTAAAATTGGGTCCGAAATTACGCAGAAATTCAAAAATTTAACTTGGCTGAAACTGAAAAAAAATTCGCAAAGAATAATTCACTTAGCGAACTTCTTAATTTATAGCAATTTATTTTCCTTCCCTTCCATACTGCAGGAGAGGGAAAAAGGTCACATAATTCCTGCCTTTTTACACTGTAGATGAGAGGAAAAGTCACATCGTTCCACTTTCAAATAATTTCACCAAAGTACGTAAACCACACTTGTTATCGCTTTAAACAAATATGTGAAATTTCAAAACGCGCCAATATATAAATTCACGTACATCTCCGGAAATTTTGAATAAAAAGCTCTAATCTTTTGTAGGTATTCTTAGAAATGCATCTATTTTAAAATGATTGTAAGAGTTTTATTGGATATAACTCAAAATTTTTCGAAAAATGTATAATTATTTAAAAATACAAATTTTAAAAATAAATCAAATGGGTGAATTTTGTTTGGAATGAACCTACATTTCGAACCATGAAAGAAGGAATCAAATTTCATAAAAAGATAATACATACCAAATTAACACCGAGGAGCTAAAATTGAGAGCTAATTTTTTAAAACTACTCATGCGATTTTTACAAAACTTAATTCTGGCATAATTTGTATCGTAGAATCGAAATATGAAAAAATTGATAAGTTATTTCAGAAAAAGTCAGATTGTATCAAAAATACCTATATTAGAAAAAAGTCGCGCAAAGTACTAAGTCGCGCTTTCGAGACATGAGAAACGCAATTTTAATTTCGTCAATTGGCCCAGTAGAACGAGATATAGAACTGCCCCCTTTTTTGTGCACTGTACCTAAATCCTGTTTATTTAAAAGAAATGACATACAATGAACTTAAAGATTTTCATTACCGGATAACAGAAAAAGTTAATTATTAGTCTTCCGTTATATCTTCAGACATCATCGAATTCTGCTTCATCTTTAGCATCACTTATTCTGATCTATAAATAATTATCTTCGGTTCCATCTACACTTATACATTTTTAAGCGACTTTATGTCGGGATTCATTTCATTCTATGCTTTTATTATCCACTCGCACACTTATTTCTAGACAGTCATGACGCATTTGGCAAAAGAGTGCGCGTTATACGGCGAATATACCTGAAAGTAGTTCGAAATTATAGGTGCGCATTATACCCTGAAATATCCGGCAATTCGAATCAAGGTACGTTTTGAAAACCACAACCAGCGAAATTTCTTTCAGTTGTGGAAAATCCGATCTTTCAGGTACGTTTAGCATTTTTTGGGGTTTTAATAGCTTGCTTATCTCTCCTCCTACACACATAAATTGTTTCAATGGATCGTAAATCTTAGTAATCGCTTTACTGGGAAAAATAGGGTGGAATAGGGCAGACCAAATAACCTATTGATTTCAGAATTCTTAATCCTACATCGAAACAGCAAATAATGAATCTCCGATAATCACGTCAAGAATTATCCACGTGTCGCTTAGAAAAACATTAAAGATAGTGGTAAACATTCTTCAGTAACCAGTTTCTGGAATGTCTGTAGGGTCAGAGTGAAGGAAGTTAAAGATTATGCCCATCGTTTGGTTGATTAGACAACAAATGCTGTAGAGAGTTTTACAAACTGAACGTAATATCACCTGATCTTAGAAAAGAGTTGCAAAAATAATGAACTATGCAATTTTGAGGATCAAGATTAGATACTTTTAGCATGAGTCGACGGGTCAGCTGTTAATCCATAAATTAGCTGACAGACCTTCATCTTAATCCTTCCAAAAAATCCTTACCAAAAATTAGTATTAGTTTTTTAATCTGAAGTCACATTTTCTTTATGGCAGTTTAAATTAGCTCATGTGTATGTGCACAAACACACTAAAGTTCGATTTACTAAATAAGAATTGTGCTGCAGAAAGATAAAGTGCTCATAAAAGTTTTATTTGCTGTTTTCACGTGGCTGTGCAAAAAAAGAGAAAACAATGTTGGAAAGTTTAGATCAGAAAAGTTACTTTAATATAAAAATGCTTGAAAAATGAATGTAAAACAGGCAGCATGAGCAACAGTTCAGCAATATTTAGATTTTTTAGATGAATATTCATTGCAACATAAGAAATGCTACCAAAATATTCTCTAGGTTTTTACCGCCTAAAACTTCTTACTGCTAAAAAATGCTTAAAAGTAACGCTATATGGAAAGCTTTAGAGAAGCTTATTCATGCTCACAATGGTTTGGTTTATTTGATAACGCCAAAGCTCGTGCCTAAGAGAAGGAATGCATTCATGGAGAACTTTCTAGGGGAAACTTGTTCGCATCCATGTTACACAAGGAGAAAACCCGAAAATGCACAAGCAACTAGCCCTTTTGCCTAGAGCCAAACTCAGGTCATCGAACTACCATTGTTCAGAGATTTTACCGTTCGGCCGCTGCAAGAGCCCTCATACTCACGTTAGACGTTAAGTAAGCCTTAATTGCAGCGTGCAGCCCACACTTAGAGATTTGAACCTACCTTATCAACTGTTCAGTGGTCTTGCCCATATGTTGGGATATAAGCCAAGGTTAGATGAGCAAAGTATGCAAAATGAAATCTTGCAAGCTGTGTGCTGATAGATTTCCGAGTAGGTAAGTTTATTAATTTCAGAGTTTAAGGTCATGCTAAACATTCGCCAGACGATTCGGAAGACTAAGCGGGTTAACTAATTTTGGCAAAGCACAAAAGAACGGCCTACCCAAGGGTAGTATACCTTCTAGGAGGAGTTGCTAAGAGAAATCTTATTCACGTTACATACGGCGATACCATGAAAATCAACGTAATTGTCCGCTTGCTAGAATTAGTTTCAGCGAGTTGGTGTTCTTTGCGTTCAGAGGATTTTAACTACTCTGGCAATGGAGAGAGGTACCCGCATCTCATAGAATGGGTTATATGCATTTACGTTTAAAATAAACACTTAAAAGTTTTATAACACACCTTTTAATTGAAAGCATTGAAGATTTGCATCTTAGCATTTCGATTTTACTAGGCCGTTTTTGAATTTAAGAGTTAAAATGAAAGAAATCATGCTTTTAAATCATTCCTTAAAATTTTGAAATAAAGGGCTTAATCCTAACTAATATTATAAATGCGAATTTGTTACGCTTTCACGCCTTACTTAATCCATCATGAAATTTAAGAAATTTTTTATAGAACTTCTGTTGAAACTTAAACTGTATAATAGCTTTCATAGCTTAAAATGATTGTCGTTATATAAACATTAAATGTTGAAAGTTTCATAATGAAAAGTTAAACTACGTAAAAGTTTGTCTGCGCGCGGACGTGCGTGGCTTAAAACACGCAAAATTTTTAACCTCATATCAAAAATTTTCTTTAAAATTTCACGATGATCGGTTAAGTAATTAAGGCGTAAAAAGCGTAACACTAAGCTTTTATTAAATTTTATTCCTTTATTATTTAAAATTCTTCAGGATTTTAGGCTCTTCTTTCACAAACATTTTGCAGTCATTAGGAAATATACGTAGCAGTGTTAATAGATTTTGTGGCGATACACTCTGCGTAAATACAAAATATCCGCGACCTATAGGTATTCAAGAAGGGCAGCATTTATCGAAATTCTACGCGGAGTCTATTTTTAACTGAAAAAATAAGCAATAGTAACTAAAATTTTTCCTCGATTTTCCTGATCAGGCAATAAAGAAAAATCAAATTTTATTTCCTTTTCAATAGTCTTTTGAAACTTATTTAAGGACAACGACAGCGAAGCCGCGGGTAAAAGCTACTTTCAAATAAACGCAACTTTAATTCAAAAATATGTCCTGCAAAGGATAAATCATGGAAGGAACACAGAAATTCCCCGAGGACTCACCTGTTCCCAATCAAATTTCAGACCTTCAGGATTTCTGTTGTTGCGATGATATTCTTCAAAGAATTCACAGCCTGGAAAAGAATTTATTACATAATTGTTAAAGCTGAAATCTCAAAATTTTCATACCTCAATAAAAACTGCAAACATTCTTAAATCTAAGCTTAAAACAGTTATTTATAGGAAATTTGCTAAAAGGCAGAAGCAAGGTACACCAAAGAAACTAAAAATCTCAGAGTATTGCAACATTAAAACACGTATTTATCCTCCGAACGATAAAATTCATTTTTATTTAAAATGTAGATTCTAAAAATTCTGAAGTAAAACTAATTTTAGTTTTCAGCTTATCACAAAATTGCTGTGAGAATAGCACAAAAGGTACTTGTTTCTTGGAGTTATTCATCTACAAATCATGTTACGAATTTCATATTTGCTTGGCTTTTTATTTAGAGTTGCAATTAAGATTCCTTTTTATTTCCCCATGCAACGCAGACGATTTTTGAAGAGAAAGCTACGTGGAAAAAAAATAAAATAGTGCGTGCATTTAATGCTTAATAAATATGTCCTAATTACTGTTGTCATCCAGAAAAGTCTAGAAAATCGAGACTGTTCTATTGATAATTAAAAAGCTTATAAGAGCCGAATTGAAACACCTCATCTCAGTTGTAGTTGTCATGAGTTCCCATCTACCATACCTGACGAAAGCAATTTCCCTTCTATGCCAATAAATACAAGCATCTTCGAGCATGATAAGATTAAGGTACTGCAGATAAATTTACAAAGAGCCAGAGCTGCAATGGCCCAGATGGTGCAACAAGCAATGGAAGCAGAAGTAGACATTCTTACTCAAGAGCCATACGTACAAGCAAACAATATTGCTGGCCTTCCTTTAACGTGGACCATAATCCATTCGCATGATGGAGAATGCCCAAGGGTAGCTACTATTTGCTGTAAGCAAAAATGGACTCCCACTATCAAAGCTACCAGAGATGCAGTCACAATAGCTATTGAAGCAAAAGATATTAAAATTCTAGTAACCAATGTTTACATTCCTTCTACGGCAGACATTTCAGAATCTAAATCTTTTACAAAGAGTCCTGGCTGATTACCCCAATGAACAACACCTTCTAGCGGGGGACTTCAATGCGCATGCAGAGATTTGGGGATATCCCCACACAGATCTAAGTAGAAGACTTTGTGGCAAGCAATGATCTGTCTATTCATAATGAGCCTGAATGCCTACAGACCTTTGAGCCGTCAACGGCAAAGGATGGCCAGATCTAACCCTTTCCTCTGACCCCAAAGATTAGAAACTGGATAGTTGAGAATTCTATTACAAACTCTGATCATAGGTACATTACCTACAGTATAAGCCAGCGGCATGAAAGACTAGTAATGAAGCGCTACAGACTTACCAGAAGTAAAACTGGTCAATTTTCTAGGAAAGAATGCCCAATCCTAAACATGGTATTATCGGAGCTTCCAGAAACCATAACAGTCAAGGAGGCGGAAGAACTAACAGATAACTTAATCAGTGATCTCCAAATGATCTGTAATAGCACATTTACGTTCAAAACACCCAAAGTGCCACACGCTGCAAACTGGTGGATTAAGGACCTCAGAATGCAACGTAGTCGTACCAGAGCTATGCGCAGACGCATGAAAGCAGAGAGGGATCAGGAAGCCAGACAACTATTGTCCGTAGAATATAATAAAGAGCAGGCCAAATATAAAAAAGCCATCCTACGGGCGAAACTTGAAAGCTGAAGAAAGTTCTGCACTGATCATAGAGAAACCCATCGGATTCTGTATAAAATAGCCAGCGACAAAGTTTTTAAATTAATTCAACACCATGCTTTTGATGACCAAGGCTATGGAGAGTCAGGTATCATGGGAGCAACCATAAGAAGAATCCTAGATGCGGTTTTCCCCTCAAATGAAGAAGACACATCCGACTTGCAGCCTCATCCAGCATTCTCGCTGACATCAGACACTCCAAATGATGTACCTTTTAATGATTCAGAAGTAAATGCAATTATGCGGAATCTGCCAAAGAAGGCTCCAGGCTCTGACTCTAGATAACAATATCATTAGAGCGATGCACAAAGCGAATCTGAAATTTCTCGTCTCCTACTTTAAGCTCTTTTCATTGAAACATTTTCCTAAATCCTTTAAGATGGGGCAAGTGGTCTTGTTTCAGAAACTCGGAAGAGACAAAAACGATCCAGCCTCCTTCCGCCCTATCAGTCTTCTTTCGGCTTTAGGCAAAATTTATGAGAAGCTCACAATCCTGAGGATCAAGCATCATCTAAATTTGATAGGCCATATCTCAGAGGCGCAGTTTGGCTTTAGGGAGAACCGTTCTACTCTTAATGCTCTTGGTATTGTGAAGGACGAAGTTCAAAAGATTAGAGAAGATAGCCAGCATGCAGCAGTCCTTAGCCTTGACTTACGGAGTGCGTCTGACTTCTTGTGATCGCCTGCAATCATCGAAGCTCTATATGCGGCAAGAGTGCCTAATAATCTACTACAGGTAATTAAAAGTTCTCAGTGACCGAACTTTTGTCGCGGTCCATAATGGTGGCATAGTGAAGAAAAGACAAATACGAGGCTGTCCACAGGGATCATGCGCTGGACCAGATCTCTGGAATGTCACGTTTAATTCTATTTTGAATACGCACTGGCCGCCTCATGCAAAGACAGCCTTCGCGGATGATGCCACCTTCATCGTTCGAGGTCATAGCAGGGATGAATTGGAGAAAAACTGCAACGAGGTTATCTCGCTCTTTGACAACCTTTGCGCTGAAAAGCACCTTAAAATATCGCAAGATAAATCTAAATACATAATATTTCACAAGCCTAAACAAACTATCATAAGGAACCCGTGCACCAAGCTGAGAGGAGTGACGGTCAAGAGGATCAAGGAATTGAAACTCTTCGGCCTCATCTTGGATGAAAACTTCACTTGGATTCCTCATCTGCAAGGTCAAAGGGTGAAGGCGACCAGCATTGCGAATAAAATTAAAAATATGCAGGGCAAAGATTGGGGAATACGACCCCACATCCTCAAGACAATCTACAAGACAGTAGTTTAAAAGTTAGTTTTGTATGGGGCAGCTATTTGGGCCGTACCCATGACTACAAGGACATTAAACTTACTCAATAGCATCCAACGACCTTTCGTCCTTGCTATAACGAAAGCATACAGGACAACGGCCACAGCAGCAGCAGCGGTTCTAGCTGGACTTACTCCCCTGCCAATAGCGGCATTACAAGAGGCAACTGCCTCAACTGACACGCTACTTAGGAAGTCAGCATCATGTGGAGTCATCATTTGCCCCATCAGACTTTGAGAACAAAAATTATCGGCTTAAAGTTCATCCTGCTAGTTATGGGATAGGCATTCATGCCCATACCTCTGTATCTCGGGAAATACGAGAAAGAGATGCAAGACACTCAAACTCCATTAGCATATTCACTGATGGTTCAAAAATTAACGAAGAGACAGGCTGCGCTTTTATTATTAAACGTCGTGAAGAAGTTTTAGGAACATGGAAAGGTTACCTTGGGGTCAACAGATCTGTATTCCAAGCAGAAGCAGTAGCATTGCGTCAGGCTATCACAGCAGCTATGAATTTTGTTGATCAGGAAGTTTGCATTTTCTCAGATAGTCATCAATCTTCGCTCTTCGTGATCCATTCCATCCGTCGCCGATAATAGCAGATATGCAACGTCTGCTCAAAGAAAATGCGCATAATCGCAATATCCAGATTTTATGGATTAAAGCGCACGTGGGCCACAGGGGCAACGAGGATGCAGACACTTTCGCAAAAGAAGCTGCGAAGAATATCGGTGCGCAGGATATCAAGATTCTGCTTCCAAAATCTTACCTGAAGCGAGTTTGCCGAGTTAAAGCTCAGCAGCAATGGCAAGATGAATGGTATTCTATATCGAAGGCCGTAGAACCCATGACTTCATTCACAGAGTTTCTCAAGATCGACTCATCTCATCCCCTTTTCTTTCCCGCTTCATCACAGGCCACGGGCCATTTCCCCAGTATTTCTATGAAAGGAGATTAGCAACAACTGACCACTGTGTAATGAAGTTGGCACATCTGACCATTACGTTACGTCTTGTCCTCTCACTGAGGCATAGCACATGAGACTTCCTGATTCTGACATTCCCTATAAACGCTTCTTCATTAAGCAACCAGCAAACCTCAGGAAGCTCAAAAGCATTATGAACAAACTTGAAGCACTAGGACTGGATTTATGTAGTCCACATTAAAAATTTCGTGAGAATGTGTCGTCTTCAGTTCGCAGAGATATAGAACATGAACGCTTACTGGTTTCCAGTGGCTTCTGCAAGAAGTTCATTTTGAGAGTCAGTGCGCAAAGTAACATTAGGCCGAGAGTACGAAAAATATATGTAAATACGATATCTTTAAATGTAAATGGTATAAATATGTATATTTGCAACAGGAACATTACTGCTGAGGTATAGTAATGTAAATATGTGTATTATAAATAGAATATTGCACATCGTTTTGAGAATAATGTATTGTGTAGGACAATTTATATAGTGCCTAGTTATATATAGTATTGTATCTAATATTGCTAGTACTCATTGTGTATAAAGTATAGCAACGAGGTTTATAAAGGTGTCTAAAATACAGTCCAATGTTCAGTGTAATGTGTATCGTAAAATTTATAGTGTATATATTATAATATATATTTATAGTGTATTTATAGTGTTTTATATATAGCAATGCGCAATGTAAGCAGGAGAATATGTAATTACAATGTTATTTTTGATATGCTTTCGAAGTACAGCAAAATTTATGCAAAAATGAGCCATTGGCATAATGTTATTCTACTAGAAGTAGTATGGAATATATTATGCCTTCAAATCTGTTACTAGTATTTTGTATGCTATAAGTACGCCATAAAATAACCTGCCTATGATTTATCCATGTGTTTCTGTATTATGTAACTTGTTTTTAATTTGTGATTTTTTAAAGAATTTTTTATCAAAATCCGTCTTAAAATCACGTTATGTATTATATAATCAAGTCATGTCTCATATAATCAGTTATACTTTTAGGAAACTATGTTAAATTTATAGTTAACTGTCAAGAGTTATAGTCAGCATAATATGTAGCACAGAATATACATTGTACTAAGTTTAGCATTGTGTCTAAAATGTATTGAGTGTAACAACGAGTATGGGTAGCAATGTGTTAAATGCAATGTAACCGAAAGAATATTTAATTACAAAATTATTTCAGATATATTTTGAGAAAAAATTATGCGACAGTGAAGTTTCAGAATCTATTATTCAATGTAGCGGTAAATATTGTATGTGTTTTAGCGTAAAGTTTGTGTTATAGAAAGTATAATGCATCAAGCGCAGAATAACTTAATACTTTGCCGTTGTATGGCCATGTAAATTGTCTCGATTTCGAGGTGTTGCTCCAGATAGTTGCGGGATCCGGACGATACCCGATTAATCCATGTAAGCCGTCCGGATCTGCTTTCACCTGTCAAACAAGTGAGATAAATCGCAACATATATAAACAGTTATTTTCCAGCCCCTTCTTTCCTTAAAAGCCACCGAGTTTCAGATTGGTTACGTAATTTAAACAATGGATGCAACACTAATCTGCCTTATAAACAAGATGTCTATGTGGTGCATCTTCCCAAGGAAAATAGCTGTTACTCAGAGGACACATGGAGTTGCCAGAAAACTCAATGCAGACATCTCGACCCCTCACGCTTTCAACAGTGAGCTACACGAACTACCAGCATACCTTCAGCACAAAGCAGAGGAGTAATAAACCAGGAAGCACAATTGGTAGCCAAGAAGGATTTTATTTAGTTTATCATGACAAAGCTCACTACGGTTATCTGCCCAATTGGAGAGAGGCTTTCGTGGAGGACTTTGAGGGAAACTGGTCGTATACACATCGGTGGCCAAGAAGTTGATCAATTAATAAACTATTTTCCCCCTCATAAAATAACGCAAAGTTGTTAAATGGGATGTGATAGATTTAGAGACACCGAACTCTTGGGTGAATGTCAGTGGTCGAATATTAATCTTTAAAAATTAGTCTAATTTAAATTTCCCTGGATAATCGCTTTTTGTACACATTTTTATCTCTGCTAAAAGAAAATTAAGTACCGCAAAACTTACCCGGGTATGGAATTTGAGCTATATTGAAGTTTTCGTAGGAGTCCATCTGTACCTTTTCGGAAGAAGTGACCCTATAAAAGTGAAACAGCATCAAGCAAGTTGAACAATATGAATAGAAGATGAGATGAATATTATTTACCTGATGATGTACACTTTTTCCATTTCTACCATGAGGTCAAAAATAAAGTCGATATCCAAGTATTTCATGAGATTTCTATCGTGTCTCCGAACATCCTCTAAAGACTCTGAAAACCTGGAATTTAGTAAAACACATCCTAAATACCATTATGGTCACTTTCAAGAAGCTTTAATATATTGAATTAAATTCAAGCTAAAATACAGAGGCTGTTAGCACTTTTAGACGATTTGGGTTTCCTCTAAAAAACCGCTTGCTCAAAAAATTACACTTTTGACAGTAAATCCTTCGCCATTTGACAATTTTGTATAAATCATCCGGCATCTGATATTGTATTCGTGCAAGATGACACTTTTAAAGAAACAATGGACGGAAAGCTTTTTCTGAAGAAAGTTATTCGTACCTAGTTATTAAAAAATCTGATGTGTACACCACATGACTTCCTTGTACGGAATATTAAATTATACTCATTTTGAATTTCATTTAAACTTATTGGATTGAATTAAATCTAATTCATCGATAGCGCACAAACCACGATAGAATAAATGCGCTCTTTAAGGTTCACTATATTTGTTTACCACAGCGACACTAGATTTATTCAACAGCGTTACATTTCGTTCATTTTATAACTGATTAGAATGCATTAAAATTATGTACATAATCTGGAGAATTACTTAACCGCTGCCCAATGTTCTATTCAAATACTATAATAAAACTATGTGTAAAAGAAATTAAACAGAAAAAACCGTTTTCACAGACAATCCAGTATTTCTCATTCAATTCACTTCTCACTAAATTCCAGAATAGATTAAGGGCGATTTAATTCGCGATAGTATAAGAAGGCGTTACTTTTTTTGTTGCGAAACTTAGTTTCTCTAGATTGGCAACAAATCCACTATTCTACTAAGTTTCAAATGTAAACATGTCTTATAATTAGGCTTAGCCACCCTTAAATTGTTCAATTCTACGAATATTACACGCAGATTTACTAAAGGTATAAAAACCTTAACCGGAAGATAAGAACACCACAACTCAATCATTTTTTAAAGCAAAAAAAGCAGTTTACAAGCATAATATAAATAAACAATATAATAAAGCTGAGCTCACCGAGCTGAGTAAAAAATACATAAAAGCTCAAGATATATTAAAAATTATGAAGTAAATCTTAAACGCTTATTTCCTAAATTCCAGAATGGATTAAGCAGGATTTAATTCGCAATAAAATTACGCGATATCTTCATTGTTGAAGTTTAATTTCTCCAGATTGGCAACAAACCCAATATTATGCAAAGTTTCAAACGTAAACAAATATGTCCGGCATGTGAAAAATGATCAAGCTTAGCCGAACTTGCAATTTTTAAATTGTTGATAATTCTACAAATCTTGCATGCGGATATACTAAAGGCATAAAAACCTTAACCCGAAGATAAGAGCATAATTCATTTTTAAAGCAAAAATTGCACAATTTCCCAAGATATAAGAATCGAAATACCGAGCTCACCGAGCCGATTAACAGGGTGGATATATACATAAATTTATACATTGTTGGTGCAGCCGATTGCAACCAAAGTAGGAGGTGCACATCTACATGTTATAGCAGTCCTATATACACAATTTCATCATTCTCAGGCTACTCGGTTTTGAGTTATGCGAGATACATACGTACGCACAGATGCCACGAAAAAATATCTTCAGAATCCATTTTAAATCAGTTTTATAATTTTGGGAGAAGAGTTATTTATTCCGCTTTTACGTACGAATGTCACTCAAAAACATCGTTCAATTGCATCCGATATCGGTCAAAATAGATATTTACGTTGAAATAAGATACTCTAAATTTGAGATTACAATGCTTCCTTTTTACTTCGTGAAAGGAGGTAAAAATGCTGAAAAAGGCATTTTTTTTATCTAGAGAGCAAGACAATATTGTCAATAAGAAAGAAAAAACCGTCGAAGTTTTGGCTTCAAGGAGATGAATTGTTCATAACACATATTCCAGGAAAAAACAGAATACTTCGAATGTTGCAAAGGTAACAACTTAACATTAAATCTTCGAAGTCAAACGATCATCAATATCATTAAAATACACAGTCAGTTGTAAATAAAGTGATTGAAGCCGATTTGGATATTAAAAAAGCGAAGAAATGTAATGTGCACAGTCCTTCACGACATTTTGCCGAAAGCAGAACGCGCTGCAAAATGCGTTACGAGAAACAATTATCCGGAGAAAAATGTAAAAGTGTTCATACAATAGATGAATCTTAAGTATTAAATGACCTCTGTAAAAAGAGATCCGTTTATTATCAAAGAGAAGAAACATCAGAACAAGGGTTCACAGAATCTAAAAGAATTTTTTCAAAGAGATTTAAGAGTAATGTTGGCAGTCATTTCAAAAAACAAAGAAATTAAAGAAACTGCAAAGCAATTTTAAGGTCAGCTCTGCACATTATCAGGAACCCATTTCACGCCCAATTTTCAAATAAATACTTTTTCTCTACCAAAAGTTTCAATTAGTAGAGCTGCACCAAGCAACCGCATTCAAAATCCACTATTAATTTACCAGAAAAATTAAACAAGGAACGGGTATCCAGGCCATCGCTCATATCCCTGGTAAATCCATCTTTCACGGATTTTTGCACTTTTAGATTTTTAAAAGGCAGATTGTTCAGGCGTTGACTTAGAACCATCCTTGGACCTTCGGAAAGCTATTCGAAAGGAATAGGATAAAATAATTCTTCCGTTACTAAAAAATGACCATTTTCTTGAAAATTGCAGTGTAGAAAGACTGAAGAATAAGAACATCAGATGGAACACTTAAAACAAATATTTCTGTTAAGATATTTCTGTAAATACAATGAAAATCGTATAAGAATGTGCGAGCAACCTTGGTATAGTCACCAAATAGGAAATCGGCAATCGATTTAAATTATTTAACTAAATAGTTAAATCATTAAGGATTAACAATCATTAGTGTAATCATTAACGCTAAATATTTAGTTAGCTTTGAACATTAAGCAGTACATGCAAAAACTGGACATTCGTATCTGCAAAAGTAACCGCAAATTGCATATATTTGCCGCTTACGCGAAGCGCTTCAACTTTCAGTTCTTGCAGCAGCAACTTGCAGGCACAGGGTTAAAGTACAAAAATTGGGCATTTTTACCACTGAGCGTAGCGAGTTGTAAAATCGGTGACGCTTTCGTGAAGCTCCAACGACTTTCACGGAAACATCACCCATTGTTTTAGTTTTTCCTCAGTTACGTTTACATGAAAAAATGTCAAAGCTTTCAGATTTTACATTACGACAAGAGGATTAACGTTTTGCGAGTTACATTATTAAATATATTCTTCGCCCTTAAAGCACATAAATTTGAGTTCAACAGCAATATTACAAAACATTTAAAAGCAGCGTATCTTTAGAACTTCCGATACACTGTCTCCCGGGTTGGAGAAAAATTTTCATACAGCGTTGCCATTCCTAGCTTTGAAATCGTTGAGTTTGTTAATCGAAAATTCGTTCAAGTTTTACAATATTTGAAATAGATAATAAAAACATTCAAAATTCGGGTTTTCAAGTGCTCATGTTCGGGTGGAGGACTAGGTTATTCAAAATAAGATACTCTAAGTACCGTTGTTTTTTCACAATGCGAGAAACATTCATGTAAATTCATTAGTTTCTATAAATATAAAGCATGGCTATAATATTTAGCGGCAACAGTTTGAAAAGTGAATAAAAGGAAGTAAAAAGACGTTTCGAAAGCAATAGCCCTTTGGGACAATAAATGTACCCAACTACAAGCAGTAAAAGCTGTTTAAAGTATCTGAAAATGCTTATGAAAAGAATTATGGAAGTTTTTTACAGAGCATTATACAAAGTGATACGTCTTCAGAGTTTCCAAAAGAAAAATTAAAAAAGCCGAATAATTTATTAGATGTGTTGATTAGAATACGGCAAAGCCACGAGAGCTATTTGCAAAACTGTACTAGCGCTTTGATTTTTTCAGTTGGCATTTAGTTCTTGAGCTCTGTCCCAGTATTAATAAACGTTTATGACCAGAAAACTGAATTTTCATCAGAAAAGTCCCCAATTACGCAACATTTTGGACTGATTTTACGCAAATATAACGAGTCTAAATCTGTTCGATTTGAGAATGAAATGGACTTTTCGTGCAGTTAGACTACGTTAGTTTCTTTTTGTCAAACGATTTTGAACAGAATTGTCATAAAGGGGGTCTTTGAAACTTCAGTGTTGTGCATTTAGATGAGAATTTTGTACAACCAGAAAAATTAAACCGCTTCCGTTGCTTTCACATAAAATCCGTTAATTTAAAACTTTTCAATCAGTCAATCTGTATCCAAGAACTCTTGTAATCTAAAAAATTGGTTAAGTACTTCCATTAGCCTACAATTTTTAGCCCAAAAGGGCGTTGAACCAGAAGGGCTATAGTATGGGAACGGCATTTTGCATCACAACACTTAAATACGTTGAATCACTTTTCAACTTTTGCCACCAAATATTATCGCCTGTATTACACTTAAAGAAATTAAACAGACTAAGAATCTGGATAAATGCGTTTCTCACACTGAAGAACAACCGCACCTAGAGCTATCAAATTCTGAATAACAGTCAAGCTAATTTTTAATCTATATAAATCTAGAAGAAATTTGAGTCTATTGGAAATTTTAAAGCTATGCTGTTTTTAAATATTTTAACCTGAAAGCCCTCAAAATGCATCAAAAACAGACCGTTTGGGCCTAATGTAAAACCTGAATAATACAAAATCAAATTTTTTAGCTCCAATTGCTTTAATTTACAGTACTTTAATTTCAAAACTTCTGGAAAAAACATATCAAGCACAAAAACAACCGATGTTTTACGAGTACAGCTAAGTAATACGAATATTTATATACACAGACTTGCTCGTGAATATTTAGATTTTAAAAGGTACTAAAAAGGTATTATTTGGGTTATGGAAGTAAAGTTCATTAGACTAACAAAGGCTTTTAAAAGAGATGGTGTTTACGCAAAGAACCATTGCTTGCTTGCGATAGACATACAGTGTAGCAAAATAAATAAATCAGGGTAGTTACGGCCGCTTTCCTGCCAGTATTTTTCTTTAATTCGGATACCCTTTGCTTTCAAAACTTGAATTGGATCTCATTGAATACAAGGTCAACGTTTCATGAATAACAACTGCTCAGGAAGAATTTTAGCGTCATTCTAACCAATATTACAAATGCGAATGTGACTTTGTTATACTTTCACGCCTTAATTACTTAACCGATCATTACATTCAAGAGATATTTGATATATTAGAAAAGGTTATAGGCTATAAAATGTAACATATGAAAACTATACAATAAGTTTTATAGCTTAAAATGCTTGTTGTATAAACATTAAGCCTTAAAAGTTTCATAACTATAAGTTAAAGGATGTAAAAGTTTGTCTGCGTGCGCAGGTGCATGGCTTAAAACATGCAAACATTTAACTTTGAGATCTTGGTAATGAAAATTATTTTTGTAGTAATATATCTTAATACAGCATGTTTGTTTTTAAAATTTTATTTTACTTCAGAATTTTAGTTAACGCCTCCCCGCCAAAAAAAACATAAGGTTGCAGCGTTTGATACATCCAAATCGGATTTTAAAATTCATGCAGAATAGCTTCTTGGCGAAATAAGTATGGATTTCTTTTCATCTCAACGAAGGGCAGTATTTACTGAAATTTTACGCTGAGTGTATTTTTTTAACTTAAAAAAATCAGTAATAGTAACTAAAAAAATCTGGAAGGTTTCAGATTTTAAGTTACGTCCAAAGGGGCGTTTTTTAAACATTTTGTACGTTACTTTTATTTACTGAATATCATGTTCTTCGCATTTAAACCATAAAATTCAGTTAAAGAACAATATCGCAAAATAATTTTAAACTCAGCATATCTTTAGAATTTCCTACACACAGTCTCACGCGCGGCAGATAAAAATGTTCTTTTTCTGGACAACGTTGCGATTGCCAGCTTTGAAATCCTTGAGTTTGTTAATCAAAAATTCGTTAAAAGTTTTACAAAATACGAAATCGTTAAAACAAATTTGGGCTTCCAGATGCCTATATTCGCAGCAGGATGACGGCATTAAAAATTCGATGGCTTTAGGTACCGCCGTTTTGTCACAATGCGAGAAACATAAATACATTTATGCACATTCTTTATTATTTAATTTCTTTAAATATAATACAGGGCTGCAATATTTTGTGGCAACAGTTTGAAAAGTGATTCAGACATTCAATGTTTCAGACGCAAAATCGCAAAACGAAAACAATAGTCCTTCAGAGACAAACCCCCTTTAGACTAAAAATGAAAAATCGGATTTTAAAAATCGTGCAGAGTAGCTTATTAGCGACATCAATATGGATTTCTTTTTATCTGAGTGAAGGCCAGCATTTACTGCAATTTTACGCGGAGTGTATTTTTAACTTAAAAAATAAGTAACTAAAATTTTATCCTGATTATCCTGGTCAGGCAGTACGAAAAAAATCAAATTCTCTTTTTAAATAGTCCTTAAAACTTATTTAAGGACATCAACGTGAGCGAAGCCGCGGGTAACAGCTAGTAATAGAGATTAGTAGTTGATTGCTAATCAAACATTTTTAATTCACTTAATACTCCTTTCAGAGAAAAGGCTAAAAAGAACCGAAATAAAATTTTCTGGTTAGATTTTGCATTCATATATCAAGCAGATACAAATTGTATGAAAGTACACTGTTAGGGAGAACGTTGTTTACACTTTAAAAATTCATCGCTACATGGATTCGCAATATTTAGATAGCTCATATTTCTTAAAGGAAATAAAGTTCGGAATTTTCACTGCAACACTGTAAAGCTTCGAGACTTGACGTACATATCTGATAATTCAAAAAATTATATCCACATTCTCTCAAAAAAATTTTATAACACGTTTATAATTACCGGACTTTTCCTAGAGATACGTGAAAACCTCAAATTTTTAAGACTGATTACTTGCACTTGAGATATCAATCTGAAACCCAAAAAGGTCACGCCGCCCTAGACTTACGTTAAGGCGCTTTCCAGGATTGAAAATGGTTTAAAGTGTGCATAAAAATTCGTCATGCATACAAAAACAAAATTATGAAGTTCTAGAATTCAAAAATTTGAACTACAGGAATTTGCTTTTGAAAATTAAGATATTAAAACATGAAGCAGCGATAGTAATCAGATAAAATAACAATATTTTAAAATGTGTAACTAATTTAATCTTGTTTCACAGTTAGATTCTCAACCTCTTTTTAGGTCACGTAAATCTAGCGAAATCATTTGAATTTTGCAACATAGAGTAACAGTAATCATCCCAAAATGGTCTTGGCAATTTCTTGCAGTGTATACATTAAAGATTCAAACGCAGTTTCTTACAAAAGTGTGCTCGTGGATCCAGCAATATTTGTTGCTACCTGCGCGGCTTGTGCTCCGACGTTCCTAAAGAGAAAACAGTTACAAGATTAGTCATCTGAAGTAAATACTTAAAACAGATGCTTATGTTCGTAATGGCAGAGACACTTTAGGTAAAGCAGAACTATTAACCCTTTGCACTCGAGTGGCGCCGCTACGTGGCCCCGCCAATTTAAGGCGTCAACCCGATGTGCGCTGCACCGGCAGCTACGGCATTTTGGAACTATTTACGATGTGCGATAAGGTATTCTTACCGAAAGTACTTCCATGGACCACTCACGGCTTGACTTCTTAACCATAGCTTAGTTAGGCCGAGCACAGGATTCGCTCGAAAAAGAAACAGCTTCAAGCCTTAGAAATGATTAAAGATAAAGCTATATTAGCTCCTAGCTAATATAGTCCAATTAGTTTTGGGTTGCTGGTTCGCCCGAGCGACAAAGGCCTGCAGTGCAAAGAGTTAACATTTGAAGGTCAATGAGCTGCTAATTTCAGTAAAATTTTTAGGATGTTAAACTATGGTGTTTTGGAGAACCTTATGTCTATTACAACCCAATTAGTTACTACGAAGTTAATTCTGCATTACTTTACGAGATAGTATCGATGTTACATGAATAGACAAACGTGTCATAGGTTTGACTTGTGCGATTGCGACAAAGCTTCAAGGGCTATCTGCTAAGGAGAGGGATGCCTTCGTGGAGGACTTCAGGGAAACTGGCTAGAATGCACGTTACACATGGGGAAAACCACGTAAACGCCCATGCAGCCATCCTGTTCGTGTGATTCGAACCTCAGACCGAACTACTGGTGTTAAACAACTTAACCGCCGGGAATATGAAAATAAGAATAGGCTTCGTTTCCTTTTATTACAGCGATATTTCACATAAAATTTGAATACTGCTACAAAACTTTATAAAATCTACAGATATGTTTGACAGAAGACTATACGAATTTTGAGTTTAGAATATAGAGTTAGGATCGAACTACCAGTTTTCAGAGACTTTACCGCTCGTGGGCAGTTTCATTGATATTCACATACAGAAATAGTAGATTGGAGATTGCATTTTCATTAGAAATGAATAGAAGGAAACGTCTTACATGATTACGTCCACAGCCATGGAGAAGTTATCTTCATGAATCATTTCAGCTGGAAAGAAAAAATAAGGTGTTTACAATCGAACAAAAATTGGCAAAATGAAGTTAACCTTTTATCTGACTGTGCTTACATGTACCAATCACTTTAAAACTTTATAGCACAGCCCTTACCTATATCCTGATGGTACGTTTTAGAAACAGTCTTAACTTTTTTATGATAGATGGCAGTAGTTTTTCTAGGCTGATGAATTTTGCGAGGAAGAAAGCTATTTTCGAACGGACATTGTGTTCTTTTGCTGTCATTTTGTACAGATTACCACTCTTATCTTTTCTGTGCTATAAATATACAATATCAAACCAAAGTTAACCGTTTTTTATTCATTCTGTATTGTTTAGAATATTATTTACCCAAATCATTATAACATTATGCAATGTGATTAACGGTCAAATTATTCGGTGGTACTTTATAAGTACCGCCAGTACACGTAGTGTTGGCGAAAAACTTATTCACTTTGTCTATATAATTATCTATAGTATGTCTGTTATAATGTAATTATGAAAGTGTAGTGTAGAAATATGTTTTAGTATTTTTATAGATTTCAATTATAGATTTTATAAGTTACTTATCTTTTACTAAAACTGTCAAGAGCATTTGAAAATGTTAATATTGAAGGTAAATTTGCTTTTGCATTCCGAATAAAAAATAAACTATAATTTAATTTTAGTGTTTGGGTAAATGTAATGTACTTCACACAAGTTTTCAAGCAATAGTAAAAAATTCTTTTCCCTTTTTCAGAATGCCCCGAAAGAAAGGTCTCATCATTCAGGAGGCTTTGGATATCAATAAAAAATGAAAACCACAAGCAAAACGAAAAGGGAGACCTAAATCTAATGGAATTGAACAAACTTTTTGTGCAAAAAAGAGAAGTAAAGGAGATTTGTTTTTAATGATGTTCATTTAGAAAACAGAGTATGCCATTGGCCAACATTCGTGTCGAATCCAGGACGTTGTTAATTCTGTGCACACAAAAATATTCAATCAAAACCACATTCAAAATGCTCAACTTGTAATATATTTTTGTGCTTAAATGAAAACAAATTTAATGATTATCAAATGTGAATTTCTACCTTTATTATGTATAAAAGGTCAAATTAATTTCTTTGTTGTTTTCTTATGGTGTTTTTTGGTTTGTTAGCATTTTGTAGAGGTTAAATTTCATTAAAAATATCTGCAACTTTTTCTATTATGAGGAAATTTATGCATAGTACACAGACTACTTCTAAGTACCGCTTTAATTAGTTCTAACAAATTAAATTTCGTACCGGGGACATTCTTTTCCTTGCATATTTTTTAACCATCAATATGGCAGCTAAAAACATTTATGAAGAAATTCGGTAGTTCATAATACAGTAGATAAAAGGTTATATCGAATCGAACTAACCTCTTGGTTCCGGTTGTTGTTTAATGTTTTCCGAAGCAGACGACAGTTCGTTGCTAAGCGTCGCAGATCGGCAAAAGAACTGAAATTGAAAAAAGTAGGGTTAAGTAGCAAAGGATATTGTTCTAAAGTGGTTTCTATAATTGTTTACCAACACTGAAAGAAAATAGTAAACCAATCCACTCAAATAGCATTAAATTGTTTTTAATAATCATGAACTTAATTTTATAACACATAGTCATGAACCTATTACACTGCAACATCCGTACCTTCACTTAATTGTAAGTGCAAGTACACTGCAAAGAAAAAATTGACAGTTCCCGTATGCATAATTCACAATTGCACATCAGTATCGCCACTCAAGGAGGGGTTTCAAGAATGGACCAATAAACTAGTGCTTTTATGACGCTGAATCTCAGAAACTGCATATGAGTGCTGCATGTTCTTGTTTACGTTTTATTTTGAATTTGTTTCGCAATTATAAATATATGACGTTATAAATGCTGCTATCATTTTAGTAGAAAATTTCGTAGTGCTTTCATTTTATACGTTTATTTAATAGTCAACATTAGCGCTCTCTATATCGAAAAAATGACTCTCATTTGTGGATGAACAGAATGCAAGTGTTTTTTTTATTGAGCTGAGAATAACTAGGTGATACAATGGAACTAGTAATTTTTTCATCTCTATGCTTGGATTCCTTTTGATTTCAAAAGTGTAAGCTCTAATTATATATTGTAAATGATCTGATTATACCTATTGTTAGCCTTAAAAGTTATATATGAATAAGTTAAATATATTCGTTGTGAATAAGATTAATTCATTCTGTTTGAAGAGCATTTCTATTGCAGGCAATACCTTTAATAGTGAACGGTTATTAATGGAAATTTTAAAGCATTAAATGTGTAGAAATGCACAATAGAAAAGTTCACTTTGAAGAAAACTGCATTGGTTATCATTATGGAACATCTTTTTCATATACATCGCAATGAAATATGCTAAGACTTCTGCGTTTCACATATAATTATGCTTATATTTGATCTAAATTCGCTTTGAAAATTTTCACAAATCCAGGATGCTTTAATTATTTTGCCCAGGAAACTACGTGGGAAAACGTTTTCAACCATCTTGTTTAAAACACGGCAAAGATATGTGAAATGATAAAAATATTACTGGATGCCTATTGGCCCATTCTAGAAGCCGCTCCCTCGGTGGCTATAGAGATGTGCACTTATGAAATGTGCTTCCCGTATCCCCCGTTCAACGGGGCCGATTGAGGAAACTCAACTTTCGTTTTTCATGTCTCGAAAGCGCGACTTAAAAAATGTATGAAGATTATATACATAGTATTATCAATTTGTTTCCATACTTCGATTCTACGACTCAAAGTATGCCTAGGTATTAAATTTTGCAGTTTTTGGTGGGAAATTAGGGCGAAACTTAAAAATTTATCTTGGCAGACTTTTTTCAGTTTGTGCCAAGAATAATTCACTCCGCAACTTAATTTATAGCAACATATTTTTTTTTCATTGCAGACGATAGGAAAAAAAGGGTTATCGTTCATACTCTGAAATAATTTTGACAGAGTGCGTAAACTACATTTTCGTTATCGCTTATAGTAAATAAGCCAAATTTCAAAACGCGCCAAAATGTAAATTCACGTAGGTTTTCGAAAACTTTGAATAAAGAACTCAAATTATTTTGCAGGAAGTATGGTTAAACTGGTATGTTGTTTCGGAAAAGTCAGATTTGGTGTCAATTTACCTGTGTTAGAGCCATGCTGTATATAAATCCAATACATATCCTAAGTCGCGCTTTCAGCACATGAAAAATGCAAGTTGAACTTCGTAAATAGGCCCAGTGGAACGGGAGATTCAGAACTGCCCCTTTTTTAAGGGGGGCAAAATATACAACCTTAAATTTAAGATAAGTCCATAGCCATGAATCTACACTGAAGTTACAAAGAAAAACTACAGCATTCAAATGGTAACAAGAATTATTTCAGTCGGATTTTCAAGAGGAATGTTATCGTAATTCAAAGGAAGAAAAATGCTTTTGTTCTTTCATGCGCATAATTTTAATATACGAAACTGAAGAAACTAGAAGTAGATTTACACTGTTCAGGTGGCCTAAAATTATAATTAAAAGAACTACTTAAGAATACTTTTAAAGGATTATTGCTTAAGATTGCATAAACAAGTATGTAGGCCTGATTCTGCTAATTGTTTAAGTGGTGGCTATTGAAGAGGACCAAGATCTTTAGCTAAATATTAGTTTGATTTTTAGGAAAAATTTACTGATAACACCTAGCTTAAATTAGAAACTTATGTTTTAACACCAGCTTAATACTAAAGTAGACAGCTACAGCCGAATATGAAGGTAGCCTATGAAGCTACAAGTTCATCCAATTAAAGTTATAAATGTAAAACTATATTTATCGGTAAAATTTCGGTCTAATGATCAAAAATTGGGAATTACCAATATTTAAGGTCCGTTTTAAAATTATTGTTCAGAATACCTGCTACCCATGATACCTTACACTGCGACGGATCGATCGAGAACTCAATGCTCGCACGTTTGAAAGAGATGAATTCTTGAACCTAGCGCACGAGAGCTCTTTTGGACTAGCGGTAAAGAATTCAACTCCCAATACATGGACCCAGGATAGAGTCCCGCTCATGCGATACAGCGCTTCTCACTGGCGATAATAGATGGAGACACGAGCAAGCAGCTACAGAGGCTTCAACTAACCACGCGTTCGCCACAATACTTTGCGATATACTGGCATTCAGCAAGATGTTATCCTCTTGCTCTTACCAGTTCCATTAGTGATCCCAAATGGGGCCTGGCCTTTGCGATTTCCGCACTGAGGTAATCGCCAGATGAGATTTAGAATGGGAGGAAAGAAATACGAGTGTTGATTCAAGAGCAGATCTACTAAGCTGTTCACAAGAGCGACGTTGACGAATCGAGAAGAGATGTAGAAGGGGAGCTTACCAGGTACTATGGAAAGGGTGTGAAGTACGTAAATATAGAAAACCGAGAATATGTACGTTTACAATAAATTTAGTTTCTGCAATAACAGGACAGACACATTAAACCGAGGACTGCGGATAGTCGTATATCTGGCTGCTAGACCAATCAGTTTGCTGTATCGCCTGTAGAACAGTTTCAAAGTACAGCAAGATTGCAATAAAATGTTAAAGATAAATGTAAAGCAGGCAAAACGACCACTTAGAATGTTTACAATATTGTCTCCCATAAGATGGATGCTACGTATGGATGGTAGCAGAAGAATTACACCTCCAATATTATTGCTTGTTAATTTTCGTTGAATGAGCGACTCATTTGCCTTCAAGGAAGGAAATCAAATTTATAATCACCCTAGTGGAAGTACCAAATGCCAGTGAAGTTAGAGTAATGTATCTAACAGAACGATACAGCTGTAATCGTTCTCTAATAACGATGCAAAAGCTACTATTCATAGTCATACATTTTTCGGTCTTATGACATAGGGAACCCATGTAAAAGATTTAGATAGAAAAGTAAGCAAATTCTCTCTCATATTAGCAACAATGGCATGCAGTTTGAAATTTTTAAGTCTTTCTAGTCAAGTGGCTTTAAAAGCTCAAGTTCCAATATTTCACCTATATTCAATTTTGGGCGATTAAATGTGGCAAAACATTGATCATAATCAGAAGTCAATAAAGCGAACAAACGCAGACATTCTTTGTCTAGATTTTGTAAAACAAATTTGATTAACTGTAGGATTTGAAAGCGAGTAGCAGCGACATTTTTCGAAACAAAGCATTTTATCTCCAACGCACTAGACTTGTCCGTCTGAGAAATGAGTGCGAAAATTAGCGCTTTCAGAGTACTTACCATTTCGGCTGATTAAAGTCCTACGAAGATGGGAATAGTCGAAATGGCTTAATTTTTAATCAATCTCCGATTTGAACTACTTTTTTTTGGAAAGTGGACGACGTCATTTTGCAGAACCCAGAAAAGAATTGTAGAACGTTTGGTGACTATAGTCATAGTAGTGACAGAGTTATTACAGGACAGACTTTACGTATATATAGACTAGCGGAAGTACCCGATACCAGTTAAGTTAGATTGAAAGTAACGCATTCTAACAGAACGATACCGCTGTAATCCTCCAACAACGATGCAAAAAATGCGATTCATAGTCATACATTTTTCAGTCTGATGCGCTACGGAACCCACATAAAAGAAAAATAAGTCAATTCTCTCATTATATCAGCAACAATGGTACGTAGTTTTTAATGATTTTAGTCTTTCTAATCAAATGGTCGAAAAAGCTGTAGTTCCATCCAATATTTCACCTATATTCAACTTTAGGCGATTAAATGCGGCAGAAAATTGATCATAATGGATTAGAAATCAATAACAAAAACAAACACACATTCAGCTATTTTCGAAAAAGTGGACGTAGACCTTTTCAGGACCCACCAAAAAATTGTAGAAAGTTTGGTGACGATAGCTATAGTAGTGACCGAGTTAGAGGACAAACGAACAGATTATGTATGGATTACATATGAAAGAAGCCTCAAAAACTCCTTTGCGGCCACTCACTTCATTGGAATTCGAAGCGGAATCGATTGAACTTTACGAAGTCTCGCGCCATGGACCATTTAACACCACGAAAAACTTATTCTAGAGTTATTTTGATGCAATCCAACCTCACGCATACCATCAGTTTCAGAAAAGGTACTCTTTGCGAAAGTGAAGGAAACTAATACATTCAAGATAGGCACGAGGACGATCGCAAAACTCATGCACCTAGTCCGATCGGGGCGGTTCAAAAAGTTTTTAAATTATGTGTTCCGTCCCACTCGGCATTTGTTTAAGCATTCTGAACTTTAAACACAAAATACCGGTAGCATGGGCTAGATACCTAAAGTAAAATCCAGTTTTCTAATGAAAGACTTCACGATATTTACTGTAATTTTACAAGCAAGGGAAAAGTGCTACGCATATTCTTAACGCATTATGTCATTTGTTCGAAATCAAGCATTCAAGTGATTTTTAAAACGATCTACTTTCAGATTTATTGCAACTAATTTGGATACGTAAATACAGCGATTTTAAAATTTAAGATAAAAGTGAACAAAATTGCATGTTTCATATCGTAAACTGAAGAGAGAGAAGGAAAATAATCGCATTAATTACCATGGCCTTCCAGGATTCGTATGCCAAAGTATAAACAATTTATGCCATTACTAAGAATTTTTAAAGCCATTTAGGTAAATTGGGATATCAAGAAATTGAAAGCACACAATTGTAAACCTAAACGCTGAAACTCGCATCGAAAGTCTACATAAAACGCTAAGGTGTCAGGAGGATTAAAATTCAAAGAAAATTTGAGATTACCAGAAAAGGAGAATCATTTTCACGGTGAAGTGTTAATGTCATAGACAAATTCATTTTGCATAGAAAACTATGATCCAGTATGGGAGAGTTATCCAAGGCATAATGTCGTATTCACAGTGCACACAAAAATTACAGAAATGCACATACAGCAAGGTTGACCACAGAAATTCGCATGCAGATTAATTACTTACACTAACACGAACAAATTTTAGAATTTAAAAAGCATTCCCTAATATTAAACTTGACTTCCAATTTGAAGAACCTAAGCTTGCATACGACTGATGAGCTTGAGAAGACTGTAGGCCTGATTCGGTTAATTGTTTAAAAAAGGGCGATTAAGGAATACCGACGTAAAGCTAGGGAAGATAAAAGGTTGCTTCAAGAAAATTCATAAATTTGATTAAGCAAAACATTTACCGATAAGGTCACCTATCTAACAATGAAAATTTTGTTAAGTTTTAAAAGGAGCTTAATACTAAAGTAAATTTCAGTTACAGTTGAATATGAAGGCTGTCGTATTTTACCTATGAATCAATTAAAGTTAAACCAATTTATTTTAATGAATTAAAGTTATAAATGGATTGGATTACTGCGATTTTGGCACAAAACAGGTCAAGGTTATCTGCGCCAGACAAATGGTAACAACGCAATTAGTCACTTAAAATCTTCTAGCTTAGGTAAAAAGAACTAAAAACCGATTAAAGGTCTACAATAAAAGCTAATCTCTTTTCAAAACAAATTAAAGTCTACCATAAAAGCCAATATCTTAAAAAAGCAGAAACAGATTATGATGCGTTTTTCCAATTAAATTTCTTAAATCCAATTCTGAACAATTAAAATGTTTTGGGAGAAAATAATTAAAACTGGCATTCCACCAAGATGTGCTGGACTGTCAGATCAGCATTGCAGTTTGTGCAGCGGGGATTCTCTTTTCCTTTCAGGAGATACTCATGGGTAAAGTTAAGTGTACAGCCTTAACTTTCTCCATATAATTCCATCCCATATATTGCTTTAATGGCTGGTTTATGGGATTGCGGCAGAACCTCGAGGCTATCTGCCTGAGGTGAGGAATGCTTTCATGGAATACTTTAAGGGAACCGGGATCGTATAGACGTTATACATGGTGAAAACCATGAAAACGCTATGTAGCCAGCCCGTTTGCGAGAATCGAACCTCGGACCTAACTACCAGTGTTCAGCGACGTTACCGCTCGAGGACCTGCTTTAAGTTGCAACGATGAAGACGTAGAGTAAACATGCATCGACAGTTTTCCCGATAAAAAGTGGTAGCAGTAAGATCTGAAAAACCTAAACGTGCCCGTAGCAAGAGTGAATAGAGTAGATTCTCTTTTCAAATAATAAGAAACCCCTAACAAATCTTCCCTCAACATCGCGCGCATCTTTATTTTGAAATCGAGAAAGCTTGAACTCTGAACTTTTTGTCTACGGCGAACTAACATTATCTCTACTAAAGGAGAAGTTTTTAATACCGAATATTCATAATGTGAATCTCTCTGGGCGATGTTCAAAATTCAATTCCGAGCTCGCTTTCAATTTATTAACTACGTGTGAATAAGTCCACAACCGAGGAATTAGGTTACTAGAAGGGCCCAATTTGAAAACACACTAAAATACACTAAACGAACTCGTGTAAAAATGCACATGTCTAGCGATGGGCTATAAGTCACAGAAACAAAGAATGGGTAAATCGAAAGAAAGCCGAAACAAGGATATTTCGCATGGACGAAGAAAGTAATTTTTAGTCCAAAGGGGACTTTGTCCCTGAAGGACTGTTTCAGTTTTGCATCGAATCACTAAAAGTGTTGCATCACTTCAAATTGTTGCCACCAAACATTATCGCCCTTTATTATATTTAAAAAATTAAGTAATCAAGAATCTGCATAAGTGTATACATGTTTCTCGCATTGTGATAAAAATGCTATCTAGAGCCATCCAATTTTGAATAACCTACGTTTCCACCCGAATATGGGTATCCAGAAGCTCAAATTTGGAATTTATTATCCAATTCCTACTTTGTAAAACTTTAACAAATTTTTGATGAACAAACTGAACAATTTAAAAGCAATCAATGGCAATACTCTACGAGGAAAAACCAATTCCAGCGCGCGGAGCTGTGTATCAGAAGTTATAAATTTTTTTAATTATTGAGATATCTGTTGAACTGGATTTTATGGTTTAAGTGAGAACATGATATTTAATAAAGGTAACACAAAACGTTAAAAACGCCCCTTTAGACGTAATTTAAAATTTGAAACCTTTCGGATTTTTTTATACTTAATTCCAGAACTTTCAAACGCTTATCTCTAAACTATTAGTGCATCTTCTTTCGCTTTTAGTGCCTGAGTAACTCTGCAACTAGCTTTTGAAGATATAGTTTAGAGAGGCGTTTAAAAGTGTTTAGATAGCGAACACACATTTATTAAAAGATTCAGAACTTTTGGAAACTAGCCTCGAGACCAAATTAATTATTTGTTAATTTATAATCTCCCTCTCATCTAAAAAATCTTGGGTAGATCATTACCAATTTTTTATTCGATTACGAATTCATTTTGGCATAACATAACATCTAATAAAGTCGAAGCGTAAGGTGAGTGGATCTACATATTTCATTCCAAATCATATGGTTTAGCTAGATCCAAGTGAAAGGAAACTTCAAAGAAAATTAGGCTCATTTCAAAAATAACCCAGAACTATGAATCATCGAGTGGAAATAATGTAATTATTAGTCATAAGAATTTATAGCAACCAGTAACCATACACACCTGTCATATTGCAGTAATGGTATAAAATAGCATATAGTATGGGTATAAATGTCATTTCACATTTGTAATCTTAACTTGAAACTGGACTACAAAATAAATCAAATGGATAGTTTGAAATTTTGTCTAATTCTTGCTGAATCCGTGCTATCACAATCTTTTGCACAGATAAAGGCCGTACACATATTGACGTCACCGGTGAAGTGCGGAAATCAGTTATTCTGCAGAGTAGCTACGGCGATGGATTAAAGTGCGGAAAATCGTTTCATTTTATCAAATTATCTAGATAATCTGCCCCATTAGTTACTAGGCACTCGTTCAAGTGAAAATAATATCTTTGCAGGACCATCACAACGTTTCTGTACACATAAAACAGCCGCCACTTACATTTTTAAATTACTAATCAGGCAGAGTTTCAGAAAACGTTACTGCAAATTTAAATTTGGCACAAATAGATTGAATTGCATAGCGATTGGATTTTGCGAAAAGCACAAAGTGTCAACAGTCTTTAGATAGCACTAATAAGTGAGCAGAGTTTTATCGTATGTTTCGCAAATTCCCTTAATTCTGACAATACTTTAAACAGTTTCATTCTTTAAAATACAATAACACGCCGAACAAATAATTTCGAAGTCAAACAAAAATCAGCGTTGTATTTTCAAATTTTCACAATGTGAAAATCTGAAAGTAACCGATTTTTATTATTAGACTTCTAAATTAATAGTTTCATTCTTTGTATTGCAGTTTTTAGCAGATTCTATAAGCTAATTTGTTGATCGATTGCATTAACTTTATTTTTTAGATATGGAAAAATAGATAACAAAGTTAATTTAAGCGTACAGAATCGTTGCTGTTATTCTAGCAAAGATCTATTTTCAGCTTAACGAGCGCCTAGTAGCAATGGTGCAGATTAACGTGTGCTTAGTAGGTAATGTGCAAACTGGAAGCTCAGGAAATTATAGAAACGAACTTTTGAACCGTAACGATACGGAAGCCTGTAATGTGCACATTACCCAGGTAACAGGGAGAAAACTTACTTCGGACTTTAACGGACCAAATTAACTAAACTACATATTAGTTAGGTAAAGTGCACATTAACGAGTTTCGCACTTTAGTGGTACAGACAGTTTTACGGATTTTAAGCCCTAGGGTAAGAATTCGGTACATATGTTCGACCCTGAAACCTTTATTGAAAATAATTATAAGGTTTATTTAATGCATTTGATTTTAAAATTCTGTTCAGCTTTCAGGTAATTCCTAGAGTTCTAGCAAGTAAAAATATTTAATTCTGAACTTCATTCAAGAAGTGTTTCCTGTACGTTTATGTTCTAGGCTATGTTCATACGGGAAATTCAGCATGCTCAATTACGTTAACAGAAATGTTTTGTCAAGCATGAAACATTAATTTCAATTTAACAAGAAAATCTGAATGATTTGAATACAGTTAGTTATATTTAAATAGTCGTATCTCTTCTAAACAAAGTTTTAAAGCAGTTCAAACAAAGCCTAAACCAAGTTTTAAATTGAACTAGTCTGAACTACAAGAGATGAAATGTAAAATTAGCTTGTTGGTATGATTGAAGAGCTAATAGCATGAAAGTTCGATGCAATTAATAATCGACAAATAAGAGATTATTCAAAATTTACATTAGAGAGGCGTGTTATTAATTATAAACATTTCCATCGAGTATTTAATAGAATGTGCAAAAAGGTTAATTCACACAGAAAAATGTTCCAATAGATGATGCAGAAAGAAGACTTGCTTTCAGACTCCACGAAATTAGTGCTGAACTTTGGAGAGTGAGAATTTGTAGGTTTTATTAATGAATAATGCACTTGATATAGCTTGAAGAGGTACTTCATAGAAATATGATTTAAGAATTTCTTTCATAGCACATCAGTTCTGCAGTACAAAAGATCAATATTCAGAGGCTGTTGGCACAAAATCTTAAGCTTTGAACTTTTTAAATTCAACTATATTATTGGAAGTATAGCTTATAGTCTGCTACTCAAGAGTTGAGTTTTCATGCAAAATGTAGCTTTTAAAGCAGTGGATGGTAGGCTATATTTGCATCGTTTCGAAGAAAGTTCTTATCTAGTTACTAAAAGACGTTACGAAAGCCATGGTTTTTCGATATCTAAAGCTACGATAGTTAATGTTAACAAAGGAAAAAACGTCAAAATTAAACTTCAAGTAGAAAAATTGTTTCAAATAGGTATCCCTGGAAAAACTGAATGCTTCGAATGTTGCAAAAGTAAGATCTTTAATGGTAAAAGATAATCCAGAAATTAAAGGGCAGTTGCAAAATCATTAAAACGCTCAGTATCAACTGTACACAAAGTCGCTAATGCTGATTTGAATCTTAGAAAGGCGAAAACCGTAACGTGCATTTTTCTCCGCGACATACCCCGGACCACAGAATGCGTTGCAGAGTTCTCCGAGAAACACAGATAAAAATGGTAAAGTTGTCATAACAGACAAATCTTGGGTGCACTTAAACCGACTGTCATAAAAATAGATCTATTTAATAGCAAAAAAGGGAAAATCTTAAAACATCGTACAGGGAATTTAAGTTTTCCTAAGGGTTTTATGGTTGTTTGCCTTTATACAAGGGCAAATTAAAAATAAAGAGCGGAGAGAAAATGCCAGTATCAACTCTACACGTTATCAAAAACACTTTATAACCAGTTTTCAAATGTGAAATAACTCCTATTTACACACAATGCGATTAATCAGAACTTCAAGAGAAAGCAAGTAGCCACACGTTAAAATCTAACGCTAATATCTTTGATATTACCCTAGGCACTCCGTAATAATTAATCCTTGGATATCTTTGAAAAACATAGAACAAGAAACTGGAATCAAGGCCATACGCTACTAAATCTCTTAATTTATCACCAATATATTTTTGTGCTTCTGGTCTTTTGGGCACCCTGCTTTCGAAATGTTGACCTACAACCTCCTTAGATTTTGGAGAGCTGTTCAAGAGTAGTAGAATAATATACTTCTTCCGATAACTTCCGCTTTGTCTAGATAGAATAAGGGTTATCAAATAGAACATTTAAAACAAAACGGTTAGGTAAAATATTTCTGCAATTACAACGAAAAGCTTTTAAAAAATGGGCAACAGCCTGTGCAGCGATATTTCTTAAGCAAGCTACCAACGCTTCTGTGTTTGCTAATTAAATTTTTATTGTCCAATGTTTAAAACGTCAATCTTACAATGTCTTCAAAAATCTTGCAAAATTTGGTTCTTATAGGGGAAGGGCTTAATTTGTAAAATTAGAAATACCAGAGCCCTATGGAAGACTGCCAAAAAACGAAAAGTGAAAAATCCGAAAGGTTTCAGATTTTAAATTACGTCCAAAATGGGGTGTTTTAACGTTTTGTGTGTTACATTTATTAAATATGCTCTTCGCAACTAAACCATAAAATTTAGTTCAAGAGCAATATAGCAAAATAATTTTTAAATTAGCACATCTTTAGAATTTCCGATACATAGTCTCACGCGCTGGAGATTAAAATGTTCTCTGTACAAACAAGATTATGCTAAACTTCGAATTCAAAGACGTCCTTTAACTTACAACAGTAAGAGAAACATATTTAGTTTTTTTACCGTATTATGTTGCCATTGCTCGCTTTGAAATCCTGAAGTTTTAATCAAAAATTCGTTAAAGTTTTGCAAAATGTGAAATCGATAAAACAAATTCCAAAGTCCAAATTTGGGTTTCCAGATGCCCGCATTCGGGTGGAAACTAAAGTTTTTCAAAATTTGATGGCTCTAGGTGCGGTTGTTTTATCACAATGAGAGAAGCATACATTTATGCAGATTCTTCATTATTTGATTTCTTTAAATATAATTTAGGAACATTTGTCGGCAACGATTTGAAAAGTAAGAAAGCTTGTAGTGAATCAACGCAAAATGCCAAAACAAAATTAAAAGTCCTTCTGGGCAAATTGTCCCTTTGGACGTATAAATTAGCTAAAATTTAAAATAAGTAAGAAATGCAAAGACAAATAGAAATTAAATTACAAGTAATTAAACAAAAAAATTATTCGACCACCATCTTATTTGGAACTCCAGTTGGAATTACAATTCCACGCAGAAGCTAAGTAGTGAAGCTGATGTCCATCTGACTAAGCTCTGGTTATACGCATAATGTGCTGTTTTAAAGGAATGGTAAATATAAAAATCTACTTTCTTGTAGCAGACAAATTAAAAAAGTGATGAAAGCGCCAGTATGCAGAATAGTAAATTCTAGAAACATGATTAGGCTAGCGAAGGAAATTATAACCGAGAAATGTAGCTTTGGAAGCAGAGGGAAGAACAAGACTTTCTGATCTCTTTGCCTCATGGATATAATTCTAGCGGTCAAGTGGAAAGTTTCACTGAATAAGATTAGGCAATGACGCAAGACCTCCCCCCCCCCGTTTGGTTACATCGTTCAAAAAGTCTACAGGATATCTGCAGTAGGAAGTCACTACCGTGACACGTAACTGATCAGGGTATCACTTTCAATTTTTTATTAAAAATTTATTCAGTCAAATTCTTTGCACTTCCTGGAGAATATGTCTTCGGCATGCGAGGGGGGCTTTTCCTTCCTTAAAAGCCCCAACTCCGTCCAAGGATTGCGTCCAAGGGAAGGACAATCTTAAATTCAGAAGTTGCAATAGAGTTTTAAGCCTTATTTAATGTTAACTGTCACGATCCCCATTTGGGGATTTGCCATAGTAGAGGAAATTTGGTAACTAATTAGGCTGGCCACAATGGTTACATTGTTTAAACATTTCTCAAGCTTTTGCATGAGTTTAGTAGTTAAATGAGAGAGCTGAGAGTATTATTTGAGAAGTCAAATTTCTGCGAGTTTCAAGATCAACATTTTCAAAACGCGGTATGTCATTATGCACATCATTTCCAACTCCTGTAGACTACCATATTCTCCAATGGTTTTAGAATATATTTACTACTATTGTCAATGTGAAATTTTCGGTGAGGGGTACTTGAATGTCGATCCCCGTTCAGGGCTCACAGCAAAAAATATTCTAATTTCCAGTCTACGCTAATCGGGACACTCAAAAATAAATGTAAATTGTAAGAAAAAATTTTGCAGTTAATGCGTTGAAGTAAAATTGGAAATTACTTGCAGTAAAGTGCTGGAGCCCTTTCATTTAGGGCTCCGATGCGCTCCGGCTGAAATGATATCAAAAACTGAGAAATACCAGAGGAATTTAAATTCCTGCAGAGAGGTGGAAAGTCCCTCTGTGCTGGCAAGATTTAATTTTACGAAGGTTTCATCTAGCGTTCGAGTACTTGCGATAAATTAAGTTTCCTTTAAAGTTGCTAAACTGGAATATACTTCACTATTTAAATTTTTCGGTAATACTTACTTTTCCGTCGATCAAGATAACCGGAACAGGAAATCGTTTCCTTACTCGGCCGAAAAGGCACTTGCCAATCAGTTCGGCGTATTCATCAGCGTCCAACTTCGAAGCGCAGGATCTGGAAGTTAATGAAGTGAAATTACTAGTCGAATACACACTAGAACTCAAGAGCCGAATCCTTAAATTCGGCGAGTCAAGTATATCCGTAATTACAGGTGCAGAAACTAAACCTGTAACCATACATATTGGGATCAATTAGGGCGATTAGATTGTGGCAAAGCACACAAGAACTAGGAGAGAATTATGGCAAAGCACACAAGAACTACAAACCTTCCATGAACTTACTTCATGGAAAATTTTTTTAACATATCGGAGTAAGAAGGTTTAGTTTTATTACTGCAAAGAACTCGGGGGCTAACTAACTGCCTAAGGAAAGGGATGCTTTCGTGGAGGACGTTCTAATGGAAATCGGCTCGTATAGACGTTACACATGAGGGGAAAACCACGAAAACGCCATGCAGCCAACCTGTACTCGGGATTCGAGTCTCGGGCCGAACTATCAGTGTTTAGAGAGTTTACCGCTGGGCCACTGGTGGGCCATAGTAGAGTAAGAAACAATTTCGAATAAACAAGCCAATAGGCTGTGCACAGCTTCTAACTTATTGGTGCATCTTTCAAATTTCTTTACCAAATTGCGTAAGTGAAGTTTCTGGATGACTTTACAAAAGACACATGTTGGGGCAAGTTCACACTGCGTTCAACACCTTTCACCATAAAGAACAATACCCAACTACCCTAATAGTTTCACAGAATGCAGTAAAATGAGTTATGTAACAGCTTTTGAAAAAATACTCACGAGGTTTGGTTTCATTTATTGAGATTGTGATAAAGCTCACTAGGGCCGTCCGCCTAAAGCAAGCGATGCCTTCGTGGAGAATTTTGAGGAAAAGTAGCTGGTATGCACCTTGCACGTGAGAAGTACCACGAAAAGGCCGTGCAGCCAGCCCGTTCGTCTGCAATCGAACCCAGGTTGGAACCACCAGTGTTCAGCGATTCTACCGCTCGGTCGCTGTAGGCGCAGGAAATCCTCATGAGTGGTAGAGAAAGTAAAATGTGGCCACGATTATATAAATATATCATTTTCTGAAAAATTGCTAGTCTTTTTAAATCTAAATATATTTATGCAACACCTACACATTTTCAATCGAACTGCTATGAGAATTTGTTACATTTAATTGACGATAAATACATGCCCATTTGTAAATAAATATATCACCGCTTGAGCTTACAGATTAGAGTTTTTGCTGTTATTTCAGTTTGTGCAGCACCTTTCGGTTACTATAAACAGTATACATTTTCGATGAATTTAAACCAAGTGTTTTAATTACCTTAATACTACTAATTTCTCTGAATTAAAGCGATGGAATTCATATTGACATTGCCACTAAACGAAATAAAGTCTACTGAACAGAAAGGAACATGGGGAATTTCATTTTATTGGCTTAAAGTATACGAGCTTTAGTTTAACAGAAGTAAAAGGTCTTTTCCAGAAATAAAATTAAAGCTAATCTAATATACGGAACACTTGAGCTTAGATTTGATGAGAGTATAATGGAAAATCACAAAAAGTGTCTCGAGGCTATCTGCCTAATGAGAGGAATATATCTATTATGCCTAATGAGAGGAATGCCTTAGTGGAGGATTTTAAGGCAAACTGGCTGGTATACATGTTACACATTGGGAAAATATCCATGCAACCGGACCGTTCGCGGGATTCGTACCTGGAACCGAACTACAGTGTTCAACGACTTTACCACTCGGCAGCTATTGCAGCCTAAAAATACATTAAATAAAAAATTAAACACTCGGCTTTTAAAAACAATGCTGAGACCAATTTATGAAACAGGAGTTGCTGACATTTATGTATCACATTTGAATGATGTAGAATGAGCTCGAAAATAAAGCTATTCGGAATTAAGTCGAGGTTTTCGTTAGTCAGCATTTGCTGGGGGAGTGGGAAATTGATGCTGTAGTTTCAAAGTTACCGTAGAATTATGTTTAAGCCTACATGTTTAGGCAATTTTTCTAGATTATAAGGTACATACATAAGTATGCTTTTACATATGCAAAAATAGTTTCAGAAGCTGAATAAGCTTTTCAAAACTGAGAACATACCCGGTTACGGTGAAATTGGAGTCTTCATACACCTTTCCAGACCCAGCATCGAAATGCTTAATTATATCGGCAAATTTAAATGCAATGAAAAGAGTAAAATAAACCAGTGAGGCGAAAACTGAACGCTCAAGTTCAACTTTGTTTCGTAATTGATACGTTAAAGATAGCTTCAGGTTAAAAAGATAAAGTCAGGAACGAATTAAGGTTTGTAGCATTTGGAACTAATTGGTATATACCGTATGGATAATGGGCAAGCAACGCCATTTCAAGTCGTATCAGATTCGCATGTTACAATACGAAATTTAATTTCACAAGCCTACTTTGAGATGTTTGAAATTTGGCGACTTGCGCTTAGTTATGTTACGAATGAATTGTTATTTTGGGTTGGTCAGACGTTATTCAGTTTAAAATTACAAGGATAACTTAATTTTGACGTAACATTCGAGCTCACGAACGTAAGGAAGAAAATTCTTTTTAAAAGATTAATGCATGTTTAAAGCAGTCAAGATTTTCTAAAGAAGTTCTATGCTCAACATCTATACAAAAATATTTCATGAGAAGTTCTGGGAACAACTGAATTACCAACCGATTGTGGCAAAGCCTCGAGGGATATCTGCCTATGGGAGGGATCCCTTCGTGGAGGACTGTACGAGGGAAACGGGCTGATATACATGTTACACATAAAGAAAACCACGAAAGTGCCTATGTAGTCAGTTACCAGCTGAAAGTAAATGAAGGATCTTTTCTTTTGTATCAGAAACACACGCCAAACAACTTTCGCAGAAAGATATACATTAACGTTGACTGCATTTAAATGCACCACGTTCTCATTTCGTAACACTAAGTTAAGCAATGCCAATAAAAAGTGCTTGTATTGCGTCATTTCATTTTGTTCAATTATCGAAAGAACCAAAGATTTTAGGTTTACAAAACTTACAACGATCGTGAGAGGTTTAAGAAAGTTTAATTCCTGGATGTAAGAAGTTACCGCGAGTAGGTTTCGGAAGTGTTTAGCCTATGTTGTCCTATAACGGGAAAGCATCTGAAACAAATCTAGGTTTACTGGAAAGCCTGCGAACATTAAAAATTTTCCCTTTTAACCAAAATCGTTAAACTTCTCATTCAGCTATAATGAATATGGAGGAATGATATTCATAAAAAGCAGTAAGGCTGAACACTTGGCTCTTATTTTCGCCACGCTGGCGACTCATGCGCAGCTGAAACTTCAATAAAGTACAAATTTGAACTGTCGCCTAGACGGTACAGTGGTTAGGGGAACCTGAGAAAGGCCCACGTTCAAATACCGGAGGGTGGATATGGAACAACATACATATTTGATCAATACACGTTACTGTTCGATTTAAAATTTGCAAACACAACAGATTTTGATGCAAGCATAACCTGATAAGTCATAAGATAGAGATTTAAGCTTCTTGAAAAATACGAGTATGACACATTACAGAGCACGGCGTCTTTTCTAGAACATAAATTTTAAACTTTGAATAAACAGAGCTTTATTTAAATGTACGCATTATGATTAATCAGTATCATTTTAAGGAATCCTTGAAAGATAAAGTTCCTAAATATGGGATTTGATTATAACCTGTTGAACTACGGATGTAAAATTGTCTGGAAGTAGCGGTGACCGCCTATTAAGTGCCTCCACAATAAAATAACCACCACTTAAGAGTGGCCAATGCCGTTATAGACAGGCGCTCGCCATTTGAAAAGATTCCAATTTTTGCGATAATTACACAAAAGGCACTAAAGTATTAACCCAGATTTCAAGAGGTCGATTAAGAAGAAAAAGAATTCAACGCAAAATTTATTCAATATTAACTTACATACATACAGAACATACCAACAGACTTGTTAACAGAACCCAATCAAAAGTATAATGGCAGTTTTGAAGGACGCTGCTTTGGTTATGCTTCAGCATGTGTACATGTGCTAAAACAGCTTTCTCTAGAGCAGTTTAAAGTATTCCCGGATCTTGCTAAATTAGAAAAAAGCCAGTAAAGCGAAAAAGTTAAAGATAAGCCGAAACAAACCCCGAAAACGTTGAATGGTGCAATAAGCTGGATCTTGATGCAGAAATTAATTGAAGCGATGATTCAGCTGATTGAAAAATTCAGAATGCGAAATCAGCAGTTGAAAAACTAAGTGCCGATTTGCAAGGTAGCCAAGAAACTTTGCAGAAAGCTCCAACTACTCACGTGGTGAAAGACTTTCCTTTCCCGACAATTTTAAACGAAGTAATCGCTGCTCAGCGTTACGGAGCAGCGTAGAACTCCTACAGGTTCTTAGATCGCGGGTTCTATCTCTACTGGTTGCATTTGATTTTCTGCATTTGCCTGGACTTTTTAACTTCTACAAACATTTCAAGGAGAGTGAACCCTCTATACCGACAATATTAAATTAGTCATTTTCGACGCACCTTCTCAAAATCTGCTGTAGATACACGTTTGAATTTTGTTGTGTAATTAAAATACACGTATGTGAGTGTACTAAAATAGGGTTTTGAAACATTCAGTTTTGGAGTAATTTATAAAATATTGCACAAGGTATAGTAAAATTTAGCACTTTTCTAACAAAAAATTTTGGAAGTTTCACAAAATGCTCATTTCAGCAAATATTAGGAAACTATGAATAAGCCATAAAAATTGACATACGTGCGAGCACCATTTCCTGAGAAAAGTTAGAGCATAAAATATCACTGAGAAAACTCGTTTTCTCGTAAAAATCCTCATTGATCAAAGCGTTCGATGATAAATTAAAACTAGATTTTACAGTTCTATGTATGGTATTTCAGAAAACTAAAAGTGTAGAGAACTCGAAAATCCCAAAACACCATTTTTAGAAAATTTTTGGCTTCTAAAACCCCTTAAAAGCTCGACTTTCGCCTCCGGATGTGGTGTTTATTAACATCCTTCTTTAATTTTGTGCCGCAAAAGATCTAAGGCACCTAAACGAAATTTACTAATTAAGACTCCTAGAAGACATGTACCAGCAGAAAGTGAAGTTCCAAAGTTAATTAAAGTATGCAGCCAATTGCTTCACAATCAGCAGTACGTGAATATTTTAACACTTCGTTATTTGAACAAGTAAACATCTATGAGTACAAGTGCGAAAGGAATATGGTACTACGCACTAGAAGTGTTGATTAATTTCTCTAGTATGAAACTAATCAGAACGAATTCAAGAAAGTTACCGTTGCAAGGAGTACATCCCAGCGAGGCTCGACGTAGAGTACTCTGCGAAGCTACTGGCTAGGATCTGTACCTAGGCATTCTCGACCACGGGAGTAAAATTCAGAACTCAGCAGTTCCCGTTTATCCGTGGGGTGGGGCTCATCCCAGCCTTTCACGATCCGGGCGGCGTAAGTTCCCGGTAACTAGGGTATCAGTAGCCGAATAGCGCCCGGGCCATTAAGTGTCCGATCCACGCTGTCCTCTAATCTGTACAGCCTGAAGGGACAGCTGCCCGCGTACTACTATCAGGTAGCATTCTTCTACGGCTAGTCAAATCTCCAAGTCTATATGTCCACACCGCCGTGGTCTCCGAACTCTGGGACTGTGGTTTTGGCTGGCCAGTTCAGCGGTAGGTCTCTGGAATTTAAAATGGCTGATGTTCTCGCGAATGTGGGACTCCGTGGAGTGTAGTCATCTGTCCTTTGGGTGGACCCCCGGGGGTTGACTCAGGAGAATTCCTGGGAAGTACTGGTTAGGATCTGCACTTAGGCAGTCTCAACCAAGGGGGTATATAAGTTGACTTCACAGGACTAGAGCCCGAGTTTATTCTCAGGTTGTTCAGGCTTGGCAGGGACCGTACTCGTACTGTCGTGTCTGTTCCTCTGTCTGTGGTGGAGTTATATTGTCAGATTTTGTTGGTCGTTCGAGGGGAGACACCCCTATCGGTGGAGTCGGATGATGCTGCATGACGTTATTTTCAGACTTCGTTTAACTGACATTGATTTTCTTAGACTTTGTGGGGCTCGTCGGCTTCACCAGTTGGATCGCGGCCCCGAGGATTGCCTCTGGGGGACAGGATGACATTCTATGTAGGGCGATCCTTGTGAACGCTAGGTAATAGAGTCCTGGTTTTCCGGTGTTAGTGTCCTTTGGGTGGCTTTGACTGGTTTCTTCCAGTCCCCGTAATGCCGTCAAGTTGGCGAGGCAGGTATAAAAATACAGTTGCAAGGAATACAAGGCAGCGTCTGTCGTTGATTCTACCCTTAGAACCATGCAAGTGACGGTACTCCCAACGTATTTCAAAATCACTTAATACCTTAAATAAGCATTAAAACTGAATAAATGGACGACATCAATATCATCCCACTTACCTTTGGTTGACAAGACGTTCTTCCTCGTTAGTGTTCTCCTTCACTGGTATGATTATTGTACTCGGGTAATTATCGGATAACGTTCCTCCGGTGTTACGAATCAACTGAAATGAAGAAAATTCATTCCGTTTAGTCAAGCTTTCATAACGTTAAAAATGTAGTTATGAGCGATTCAAGAACGCAGAAATAAAAAGAATTAGTTACTTCGCAGGTGTAGCTTTTACGAAAGAGATATATGCAGTTGGAAACTAAGTCAGTGTCTTCCTGCAAGAAAAATAATACAATATTCAACTTTCGTTTATTACTCCTCTCCATAAATCAAGAATTGAAGACAAGTAGGTTAGACAATTGCACTTTTTAAATAAAATACTTTTTAAATAGAGTATTTCTTTAAAACTAGAATTCTTATAGATTCGATTTTGTGTACGCTATAGAGCGATTATTACACAAAATGTCTCCAAAGACTTTTCTGCCAGTCGAAAGACACTTAAAGCAACTATTGTAATTAAATCCGTTGAAATTGCGATTTACTGAAATAACTAGTTTCATACTTCAGCGAGTTACTGTGGTTCCGTAAAGCACATTAATTTTAGAAGCTTACATGCGATGCTTTTAAGTTCTTGCTTTAAAAACCCAACATGAATGTAATAATTAGCGCACGGACTTCTTGCAGTAATGCACGTACACTGCGCCAAAAAAAAGGAGGGGGGGCATTTCTTTATCTCCCGTTCTACTGGGCCGATTCACGAAATTTAAATTGCGTTTTCCATGTCTCGAAAGCGCGACTTAGGATATGTATTAGATTTATACATAGCATTGTTCTAATATAAGTATTTTGAAGCAACATAAGTCCTTCTCTGAAATAACATACCAATTTTTTCCCTATTTCGATTCCAAGACTCAAATTATGCCTAAATATAAAATTTTGTAGAATTTCATGCGAATTTACGGAGAAATTCAAAAATTTGATTTTTTCAGTTTGAGGCAAGAATAATTCACTTGCGAACTTCTTGATACATGGCAAACTATTTTCCTATCCCTCCCATTGTGCAGAAGCAGAAAAAAATCAAATGGTTCAAATAATTTTAGCAATGCGCGTAAAGCACATTAGATGTTATCGCTTTCAAAAAGATATGCCAAATTTCAAAACGCGCGAACATATAAATTCACGTATATATTCGAAACTTTTCAATAAAAAGCTCTATTTTTTGGCAGGTATACTTAGAAATACATCTACTATAACGTAATAAAAATTATAGGTTACAATTCAAAAATTTTTCCAAAAATGCAAATTTTAAAAATATGAAAATGGGTGAATTTTATTTGGAATGATCCTAAATTTCGAACTGTGAAAGAAGGAATCAAGCAAGTGTAATAAGGAAAGAGACGTTAATACATATCAAATTCAATTAATATTGAGGAGCTAAAAGTTTGAGATCGAATTTTTTTAGAAGTACTCGCGCTATTTTTACAAAACTTGGAAGTTTGCATAATTCGAATCGTAGAATCGAAATAAGGTATTTGCATGTCATTTCAGAAAAAGTCCGATTTTGTGTTAAAATACCTATATTAGAATAATGCTATATATAAATCTAATACATATACTAAGTCGCGCTTTCGAGACATGGAAAACTCAATTTGAATTTCGTCAACCGGCCCAGTAGAACGGGAGATGTAGAACAGTCCCCTTTTTTAGCGCAGTGCACCTATAGTATCGTCACCAGTGGTCACCTAAACAAGCGCATTACGTTTATTAAAAATTCCCAATTAATACTTATTTTTAGCATCGAGAAACTGGTAATAAATATTATAAGTTAAGAGCTTCAAGGGCAGAATACTAAATTAGTACATTAAAATCAATTTAATTAGACTTTTTCAATAGGAGTCACACCAATGTCTCAAGTATACTTTATATGGGAACGAAGATGGGGGAAAGTTTGGCAATATTCTTCAATGCTTTCACCGATTTTACGAACGTTAACATGCTTCGCTTAAAACTAGCATAAAAAGGAATATAATTTTGTTTTCATAAATAACGAGTTAATGGAAGAAAAGAATAGAGTTTAAAGTTCGCATTTTAAGTTCCAGCATTCAAATAAAAAATCTGGTTATTTCAACTTTACGAAAGCTCTGGCAGATGTATATAACAACTTTGAGGTTTCTAACACACCACAGACGCTATAAATGAAGTGATGAAAGGAAAAATGATATTTTTAATTTTCAGCTGTCTTTCAATACAAAGTGTTAAGCAAGACTTACTGCTGAACTTAATGATTTCAGAATTTGCAAGTTTACGTACTTTAACAGATACTTATGTATTAGCGAAACAACCTTGGCGCAGTTCGGCGATTTTTTGCAAAAGGAAAAGTTACTCGGGGAATTTTCGGATTGCACTTAGAATGGATATGGTCGCCTAAAGAACTATTATGAGCACGTTTGCCAGAGTTTGGGGACATCTAATGTGATTGCGATAATACTTGAGTACCAGATAACGTATGCAATGTAACGCCCTTTTAAGAGGGAAACATAAAAACCATTTTTAATCTAATTTAGAGCTGGCTAAAAACAATGCAAAAAGGTAGTAAACCGCCGAACATTTTTAGCTTTCAGGTGTACAACGCAAATATGACTCGACTGAAACTCAACGTAAATGCTAAAAACTGAAAAAAGATTTGAAAGTGAAATTAACATACCCCATATGTAGAAGAAGCAAAATACTGATTTATCTTGAAACGCTTCAACAACGATGAAATTAAATTTTCTGTTATCTCTACTACGTAATCCAGATGTTCAAAACTTTCTCTGCCCTTTTTAATGGGATCGGGCGATTCAACACTGGAGCTCTCTAAAGCTGATCGCTCAACGTCAGATATAATTTCAGTCGAAGAACTTGAAGTTTCATTTACGGTTTTTTCTTCCGAAGCCAATTTAACAACATTTTTACCTGAAGATGGTTCTTCATCAGATAGAACTTCAATCGAAGAACTTGAAGTTTCAGTTCCTGCGGTTTTCTCTTCAGAACAAAATTCACTAACAACGTTTTTCTGTTTTGAAAATGCCCCTTCAACGTTAGATGCATTTTCAGACGAACAACTTGATGTTTCATCTGTTCCGATTTTCTCCGCAGAAGAATGTTCCAAATCAGAAGTATCCATTCTTTCAGAAGTATCGATTTCAGCAAATGAAACTTCACGACTGGAACTATTCGAAACTTCTACATTAAGGGAACTGAAACTTTCATCGTCAGAACTTCTAAAACACCCTCTTTTAGCGTTCTCCATTGTCAAAGTAAGAAAACTCGAAATTCCTCGAAAGAGCTTAGTCTAGAGCGCACCACAGAGTAGAAAAAAAAAACAGATTTAAGGGCATTTATCCATTCTCGTTTCTGCATGTAATTTACCAGCAACCAATCAGGAAGACCTTGAAGTTCTTTGGAGATCATTGTATGTTAATGAATAGTTTAAACATCATCTCATTTAGAAACGTAAACTGGTATTTTGCCAGGACCTATGTAATGTACTATAATTTGATACTAGTGTTTAAAATATAGGGGAGTTTCAGAAGTGAAAAATATTTTAAATAAAATTATATTCTAAATTCCAAGTGTCGCTGCAAGCCGCGATTATTCTGCAATTTCGCACAACGTGTTCCGGCTGTCATCAATCTGATGTCTAGATTGCCGCTTCGAGTAAAGAAATGCATGGCAATGGGTCCAGAAGACAACATTGAAGGTGCAGGGGGGCAGTGTGACCAGTTATGACGTGAGTAGCAAAGACATCTGACAACTCAAGGCGTATCTAAAGCAGAGGATTTAGTAAAGTCCTTCGAAAGGTGGTCTTCCTTAACCATACATACAGTTGGTGGATCACGTGATGAGCGTCCACAGAACTGAAAATTTTTCCAATCTCCAATTCTCCAATCAATTGAAAATCTCTCCTCGTGGCGAAATAATTTCAATTTTAAGAATACAGATATAAAAGAAACTGAAAGGTTTCAGATTTTAAATTACGTCCAAAGGGGTGTTTTTTAATGTTTTCTGAGCTACCTTTATTTATTAAATATCATGTTCTTCACACTTAAACCATAACATTCAGTTCAACAGTAATATCGCAAAATAATTTTTAAATTAGTCTATCTTTAGAATTTCCGATACACAGTTCCGCGCGCTTTAGATAAAAAGGTACTTTTTTTCCCGTAGAGGGTTGCCATTGCTCAATTTTAAATCATTTGAATTTGTTCATCAAAAATTCGTTAAAGTTTCACAAGGTATGAAATAGATAATAAAACAAATTACAGATTCCAAATTTGGGCTTCCAGATGCGCATATTCGGTTGGAAACGTACGTTATTCAAAACTGGATAGCTCTAGGTACCGTTTTTTATCACATTTGGGGAAATTACATACGTTTATGCAGATTCTTCATCATTTAATCTCTTTAAATATAATACAGGGTTGCAATATTTGGTGGCAACAGTTTGAAACGTGATTCAGACTTTAAATGTTTCAGACGCAAAACCGCAAAACGAAAACAATAGTCCTTCAGGGACAAAGCCCTTTTCGAGTAAAAAGTAAGCAGATAAGAACACTGTGAGCTGCAGAATAATTGGAAAAAAAAAACATATATACACAATGCTGAAATGAGCAAAAATGTTTCGCATCAACTCAAAAATGACAAAGTAGTAAGTCACGCGGGGTAATCACCCATACATTCACTGTCGTTTAGAAATGCTGCTTCGATCGGTGCAGCCGTTTAAAATAAATTTCAATGCTGCGAATGTGATTATCAAGCAAATACATTAAGATGGGAAATTTTCGTTGTCGCTGGCGAAAAAAAAGGCTGCAAAGGGTCGCAGATGTTTATTCTCGCCCAGAATCTCATAATGAATGTATTAAAATATTCAAGTGAGTGCTTACAATTAATGCCAGAGTTAAAGAATTTCTTATGTGATCTGTTCAGGAATTTGTCTAAAGGATCAATTTTTAGATCATCGTGTTATAGCTGGTACGTCACACAGAAATGTGCATTTGTTATCATGCGGAGGAATGGATTTTCCACCACCTGCAGTTTCTCAATATCATTTTTGGTGGCTGCGGCCCATCCCAAATTGCATTCTTCTACTCAAGTTCAGTGGGGTAGCTAGGGTGGGGCAAGGGGGGCGGGTCCGTGACACTTAGCCGACACGGACATTTAGCCGACACGGACACTTAGCCGACAGGACATTTAGCCGACACGGACAGTTAGCCGACAGGACATTTAGTCGACACGGAAAGTTAGCCGACAGGACATTTAGGTACGAGACACTGAACTGTCAAGCCATTTAGTCAACAGGGCACTAAGCCGACAGTGACGTTTAGCTGGCACGTAGCCAAATTAAAAAAGTGTTGAAATTTCTCGTCAGGGAATATGATTTAATTTTCGAAAGGAAAAAATAATTTTTCACTTACGACGGTCACTTAGTTGCATTTTAATATGGTATCTGCAGAAATTGTTCGTAAAGCTTCTTCATTTAATTGTTTCTGCGTAAATGTATTCAGTTCTGAATAAACAAATCCTTAAAGAATATTTGAATTCTAAATTAAACATTATGCAACAGTTTAGTGTTATAAACATTAACGTAAGTACGTATTTTAAGCGAGAGGTGTGGTCAATAAAATGTTACAGAATCACGCTTTTAATTTCATACAAATTTGAAAGCATTAAGAACAGCCAGATTGGAAAATTAATATCATTAAGTAAACAAGAAAAATTATTAATGATGTGAACGTGTTCAAAAGGACCTAGTTGATTAAATGAAGAAGCTTTACCGATAATTTTTGAAAGTCCCATATTAAAAAGTAATTAAGTGACAGCCGTATTTAGGTAAAAAAATTCTTTTTTCCTTTCGAAATTTAATTCATATTCCTTGACGAGAAATTTCAGCGCTTTTTTAATTTGGCCAATAATACACCAAACAAGAAGATAAATATCACAGAGTGCTAAATTAACACAATAATTATAACCACATATGAGATCTTTAAGAATCGAAAAATGAATTTTACTGATAGTAAAAATATTACTTAAATATTGAATTTACGGATAAGTCGAGAAATTTCGTAATTCATAGTAAGATTAAATAATTAGTTCGTACGTGTGAGCTAAAACGTCACTGTCGGCTTAGTGTCCTGTTGACTAAATGTCTTGACAGTTAAATGTTCCGTAGCTAAATGTTCTGACGGGTAACTCTCTGTCTTGGACAAATGGCCTGTCAGCTAACTGTACGTGTCGGCTAAATGTCCTGTCGGCTAAATGTCCGTGTCGGCTTAATGTCCTGTCGGCTAACTGTACGTGTCGGCTAAATGACCTGTAGGCTAAGTGTCCGTGTCGGCTAAGTGTCCGTGTCGGTTAAATGTCCTGTCGGCTAAATGTCCTATCGGCTAAGTGTCCATGTCGGCTCAATGTCCTGTCGGCTAAATGTCCATGTCGGCTAAGTGTCCCTGTCGGCTAAATGTCTTGTCGGCTAACTGGTGTCGGTTAACTGTCCCGTCGGCTAAGAGGTTGTCGGCTAAGTGTCCGCGACCGAAGGGGGCATCTGTTCCCGGGCACAGCATCCAAGAGGCTCCAAATTCATGTTATGAAATTATAGAATGAAATGTTTTCCATTCTTGGCGTACAGAAAAGCGGCGCAAAATCTTCAGTTGCCCCGGGCGGCCAAAGCCCTAGCTACGCCTCTGCCAAAGTTCAACTGAAAAGCGGCCTTCTTTGCACTGTTATCAATCTATTCGCTTAAAAATCACGTCACGCCCGCAGAGTTAATTTCTGCCTTGGATATTTCCTAGCGTTTTCTCTAACTCCACTACATTCTGATCTAGCGCTATATGCCAATGAGCCTCTTAATCCGTAAAATCTTTCCTCTCCGTTTTTTCCTTATGGTGATGTGGTGTGACTTCCTAAACAAACTAGATACTACAAGTATCAAAAACAAATATGATATATGCCCAATACTTGCTGGCCTAAAATTACGTTTAGTACATTGCGTTGGAATTTAGTATCAAGAATAATAAAATCTTTCACTTACCCAATAACCCATATGCATGAGACTTGCGGAGAGCACTTTTCTTTTAATCTCACATTTATTTTATCAAAAACCTTCTCTTGATTAAATATATATATATAACACAGACAACATAGTAAACAACAATAACATAACACATTAACTTAGAACACAAAATGTGAGAAGCTAAACATGGAACGATATCTCACAACACGTGAGAAGCTAAACATGGAACGATATCTCACAACACGTGAGAAGCTAAACATGGAACGATATCTCACAACACGTGAGAAGCTAAACATGGAACGATATCTCGGCGCCTTACATTAAAAAAGAATACAATTTTCTAATCTTTCACCATCGTCTATGCCGTGCCCTGTAACTACTTTCAAGTATACTAAACAAATTGCAGATGGAGGTTTTCATGCACATATCTAGTTCATTCGCATATATTTTTTTTTTGTTCAGCATGTGGTAATCTTGGCGAGGCGATGATTGATGACTAAATATCGGCACTTTCTGGAGATGAAACACATATTAATAATTTGCTCGCGGATGGTTTAAATTTTAGCACTGCATCAAGTCCGATTCATTTTTAGCCAAACATTTTCGGCTACTTCGTGCAATTTTTAAGCTATCTCCGCTCCTTCTTTTTCATCCAACCAAAACGCCACTATCACAGGAGGCCGACATGTGTGGGACCGCTTGAAAACGTCGTCAGTAGAAAAGGGAGAAAAACCAGTTTTTCCAGGATTTATACACGCGGTAGTTCTTCAATTTCTCCAAGCACCAAGGTGATGGCTTACAGAGTACCTTTGCTATTAAAGCAATTACCTCCACATCTTCGTCAAGAAAAATGAACAATTCAGAAAGAGCAGGAAGAAAGAAAAAAAGGTGAAAAAAGCTGAAGGAAAGAAAGAAAAACCGCTAAGGTTTAAAGGTCCAGAATTGAATAAGAAGTCCACACAATGGGACGAGAAATCCTTTCAAGCACTCTCTTACCTGTACAGGGACTCCTGCAGCGGCAATTGAGTGTTGAAAAAGTAGTCGGACAGATTGAAAGAGAGTAGAAGCGGGAGCAAAGTCCAAGCTTCGGGAAAGGTTGCTATGGTAACGCTGTAAAGCCAGCGAAGTTCGCTAATGCCTTGGTGAATGGTCGGTGGGGGAAGAGGTCTAACTTAAGAAGTGGTAAGACTAGAGAAGAACTGCGAGGGAAAATGGGCAATCCCCTCACCGGGACTTGAACCACGGACCTCGCGAATGCGCGTCGAGCGTGCTGACCACTACACCACGAAGGCATTCCGATTTCGATTAAAGTTACGTTGAAGATGAACTGCATGGAGTGAGAAATTTACATTCTCACATTGCTTTTGTATTTTTATTTATGTTTCAAAACTATAAAATGTCAAAAAAAAATTTACAAAATTTTAAAAAATTTTAAAATACAAAAAAATTATAAAAACCAGAAAAAATTTTAAAAAAAAAGAAAGAAAGAAATCAAGACATGATTTTGTCCTATACCTAAACTCTTTCGAGCTAATGTGGCTCCCTCTAGTTTGCATAACAATAGTTGTGTATATATGTCCCGCAACGTTAATCTGAGAACTTTAAATGCGATTTTTGATAAATCTTTTTTTTTATGATCTATGTTCACAGCAACCATGATATCTAAAAGTTCCTCATAGAGTCATCACTTGAAATTTTGCAAGCAGAGTTTTTTTTTTTTTTCATATTATTATGCGTGATGTAGACTAAAAGTTATAGTCTTACAAAATTTAAATTACGTAATATTTTCTTCAATATTGTATACACTTATGTAAAATTTTGGTGTGTTGACTAACATATTTAGCCATACATTATTAGTGAATGAATATTTTCCAATTATTATTCTTCTCTGTATACTATTATGGTTAATATACGTAACATAAAGTCAATAATGTTTTATCGTCATTATTTTCTCGTCAGTGATGGTTGACGTTTTTCTTAATTTCGATATAAAATTTTCACTTTCTTGTACAAATTTCACATTTTAAGATTTTTCTAGTAATTATATTTAACTTGGAGTGCAATCCAATAAATAATCTCACAAATTAAAAAATATAACAAACACTTTAAAAACAGCCCTCCAAACGAGGTCGGTTACCTTTTAATATATGATGTTACGTAGACGCAGAGAGGAGCTGTGCCTCTAGATAGGTGTTAAATTTGATGACGACAGCAATATTTGTTTGAAGCAGTGTATAGCATATCCACATTGCGTCTTTACTGTCGTGTGTTCAAGTTACTAGTGTTTAGAGAAATCGAAGAAAGAGTTACCATCCGTTGCCTGTGCTGTCACAGTTCGAAGTGCGAGGAGAACAGCCCCATGTGTAGGAATTCTGTGTAAATCCATTTCATCATTGTTCGTGATTAACTGCAAGGGAAGAAGGTCTAGCATATGGTTAAAGACTTCCTTTGACAGTTTGAAATCCTTGCTGAAAATAAAAAGTTTGAATCTATGGCAAGCAAAGTGGAACGACACAGACTCTAAAGGAAGGTTCACATATAATTTAATCTCAACTGTAAGTGAGAGAAGATGCCTAAGTGACAAGTATCTAAACCAAGCTTTAACTAATCATGGACACTTTCCCTTTTATTATAATAGGTTTTCGATTAAAAATTGTGCCTGTCCATGTGGCATGAGTAATGTCGACACTGAGCACCTGTTGTTTAGTTGCTCTTCTATGAAAAATATTGTTCTAAGATTTATTCCAGATATTGCTAAATTTAATACTCTTGTAAGATCTCTCTGGCCCAACTTGTTAGTCACTGGGATAGTGAGTCACAAAAACGTGCGAAGGGGTTGAAACCCTTTTATTGTACTTTTAAAATTACAACTGCGTCTACTCGACGCTCACAAACTGCGCCAACTCGGCGGTTGAACTAAAAGTAAGGTAAAACTGAAAATAAGAAACTAGATGAACAAATGTCAAAAACTACCGACGAGGCTCTGAGATCTTAACTAACCGCGTTTTTAATTATCGCTGATATTCAGCAAGATTACTGATTTAACAGTTGAAGGTCTACCACTTCTGCAAAGCTAGGCACAAAGGCCGACACGCGCTGATCTAAATTCTACCGAGCAATCTCTCCAGCGTAGCTTCAAAGTAAGACCTTTACACGCTCGTTTCGTCTACTATTTAACTCAACTAGCTTCCGCTAAATTTGAATAAACTGCGCGTGCTACTGTAATTTACATACTCTGGCACGGGCATTTCTAGGGGAAAAATGAAGGCTAAAAAGGAAAGGAATATGAACTTAAAATAAATGTTAGTTAAAATAAATATAAACCCTACAATTTCCCTTGCCAGAATTTTGAACACTTGGAAGCAGGTCCTAGAAACGACCTGTTGAAAAGTTTCAACATTCTAACCTAAAACTCAAGAGCCCCGTTTACATAAAACAACTTTTGGCTATGAAATTTTACAATGTTTGGCGTCGCTAATACAATTTCTTCGTGCTGAATCCTCTCTGCTGTCGTTTATCATTCAGTCTTTTCTTCCTTCCAGGATCTGGAAGGAACAAGTATGAGTATACTGAAAATACACTATGATTTACACTTTAATACTCGGTAGCATTTTACTTTTCGATGATTTTCTTTTTCTTATTTAACTATTTATTTCACATTCATTCTTCATGCAAACTTTAATTTAAGTTGCTTTGCCCCGGTTCTCCACTTTATTTGTGGTGTCCAACGGAAGTATTTCATGTTTTTTGTATATCAACACTTCCCATAACCACAATGATTTGTTAGAATTCGATCAACCAACTATGACAGACCCTAGTCCATCATACTAAATCTCGATGAGCTATATTTAACCTTCTTAAACTCAAGTGTTAGTGGAGAACAAAAAGTCGCATTCATTCTAAATTCCCCCTCATTCAACTTTTCACATACAGGTTTTCGCGCCAACGCATGACTTTTATCTTCTAGTTAACATTTAGATTTTAACTGGTTTCTTTTGCCATTTACTTTTAGTATGTAAAATTTTATGCTTTTACACTAAATTCTACTTTTACATAGCTTTAAAGTATTTACATATCTTTACAAAATTCTAATACATACGATTCTTACAATATACAATAATATGAACAAGAAAAAGATATTTTACTTCACGCTTCTTCGCCAAGCTGGCGGCCCTGAAACTAAATTTTCCAATATTTTTCCACCATAGTGCGGCCTGTCCTTTTAATGCAGACGTGGCGATGGCAACTTTTTGCCTTTCGGGCACAGGATACAGCTGGAAATGGCTTTCCAGGCCTTCTAGAAATATTCCTACAGAATTTTTTCCGTCAAAATTGACGGTTGGCTTGATAGCTGCCCTCATAGTTTGGATTACATATCCGAACCCTTCCAACTGGTTAGCCATAAATTGCTCTTGAAATTCTACAGGAGTTTCCACCAAATTATCGGCCATTCGAGTTCGTGAGATTTTCGGGCGCCAAATGTAAGATCTCTCTGGCCCAACTTGTCAGTCACTGGGATAGTGAGTCACAAAAACGTGCGAAGGGGTTGAAACCCTTTTATTGTACTTTTAAAATTACAACTGCGTCTACTCGACGCTCACAAACTGCGCCAACTCGGCGGTTGAACTAAAAGTAAGGTAAAACTGAAAATAAGAAACTAGATGAACAAATGTCAAAAACTACCGACGAGGCTCTGAGATCTTAACTAACCGCGTTTTTAATTATCGCTGATATTCAGCAAGATTACTGATTTAACAGTTGAAGGTCTAGCACTTCTGCAAAGCTAGGCACAAAGGCCGAGACGCGCTGATCTGAATTCTACCGAGCAATCTCTCCAGCGTAGCTTCAAAGCAAGACCTTTACAGGCTCGTTTCGTCTACTATTTAACTCAACTAGCTTCCGCTAAATTTGAATAAACTGCGCGTGCTACTCCAATTTACATACTCTGGCACGAGCATTTCTAGGGGAAAAATGAAGGCTAAAAAGGAAAGGAATATGAACTTAAAATAAATGTTAGTTAAAATAAATATAAACCCTACAGTCTAAAGCAGTGTTTCTCAACTTTTTAGACCAAACGCCCCCTTTGTAAGACCCGCTTCTTAATTCGCCCCCCTATAAATTTTAACAGATAAAAATTGTACGATAATCCCTAATATAAGGTAGATTTGGTTTACATTAGGCGTTAGTAAGATATATCCAAAGAATTTTGAAAGGAACAATAGTAGAATAACATTTATTAGTTAGAAATTTAATTTAATTTACAAAAAAAGTAAGATACATAAAGTAATGTGTTTTAATTTTAACATAACAAAGAAATAATAAACTAAATGAAATTTTAATGAGAACCTTGAGGTTGGTGATCTTGACAAAGTTTAATAATATTGGGTTCTAATTTTGACAGATATAATCGTAAGTCACCTTGTTGGCAAATGTTGAGGCGATTTCTT
>KK121049.1:106162-133285 GCA_000611955.2 Stegodyphus mimosarum
TTATGTTCTACATAAGCCATTAATATTGCATCACTATCCCGTACACTACTCTCATCCAACTGTATAGTGAACTCTCGTGTTTGGAGTTCCGCAGTTAGTTGATTTTCAACATCATTGGCCATTTCATTAATCCTTCTTGATATGGTATCATTACTTAATGGAATCATTGACAAAATATTGGCTGGATCTGCTGCTGAAGTCATGGTAAGAACTTCCTTTATAACCGGTAATAATAATTTCTTTCCAATAATATGAGGTTTCGCATTTTGAGCTATTATACGTGAAATCTTATATGACACCTCCAATCCCTTATTTATAGTTGTGGTTGCTGTTTTGAATACATTGATTATTTTATTTCTTTTGGTAAACATCTTTTTTTAAATTTTCGAAATATTCAATGTCTTTCTCCTGCTTGTCGGGATGTTTTCTTTTTAAATGTTCAATCATCCGGGATGGTTTCATTGCTTCATTAGAAAATATCTGATTGCACAGCAAACACATTGGAAGTTGGCTATTTTGTGGCGAAGAAATAAAACCAAACATTACATATTCAACAGAATATTGCCGGCATTTCTTTTTCTGGGACAGTTTTAGAAGTTGATCTATAATTCAAAAAATTCAAAAATCAGTTTTAAATATTTAAAACATAAGTAAAATTGAAAATAGTATTTATTTACTCAATGGGTAGAGGAGAACTGCCATATGCGTACCACTTAATTTCAAATGTGATTTATATATAATTTAGTAATAATTTATAGGAATATTATAATTTGAAACCAATCTATAATTACCGAAGTTGCTAATTGACCACAATTTTTTAATTATTATTGATAAATATTTCTGATATAATCAGTTTTCCAAGACAATGCATACAGTATGCTTTCGGATACCGGTTTCCTAAAGCGTATCTATATGAAAATAGTACTTCTTGAATAAGTTTATATGTAAGTAAACCATTTTATTCACAAAAATATATCTTATAAAGAAAGCTCAGAAAACTCACCTGATTTCTTCAATCTCTTATAATTCACAACAAAACAATTATTGTAACGGAATTTTTGTTCCTACTTTATCGATTCAATTAGAACTTACAATATAAAGCTTTTGTTTGGAAATAAATGACCTAATACGCATTAGGTGACCAGTATGCATATGGCAACTCTCTCCTATAAGTAATAATTAACTTACCTATGATATACGGAACAAAATGAAATACGTTTATTTTAAAAATAATGCAAATATCATATATGGCGAGAGCACAACAGATCACATTAAAATTCAAATTTAATAATACTCATTACTGACTGCTCTACTAAATGATTGAAATCGTTCCACACGCAAAGCGAATCTAAGACATGCGCACTAGGGATTGCAATACCCGACTGTACGATGCAACTTTTTATTCACATTCCAAATTATTTTGCCCGTTAGGGAGACATATAAAACACTGAATATACATTGTAGCAATTAAATACCAAAGGATAACAATATTGTTTTACAAAATGTTTTATTCGCTTCTTTCACAACGCAATATAAAAATGCAGCGGCCCATCACTGAAAGCGGGTATTCAAAATGATTTTGCCCACGCAAAATGACTATCGCCCCCCCCCAAAAGCGTATAGTTAAATAATCGCCCACTGTAAGTTTTCGATCGCCCAGGTTGAGAATCACTGCTCTAAAGGATCTAAATAAAAATACAGCGACTAAATTGAAATTGACAAATTTCATAAAATATGTATCTATAAATGAAATGAATTTATGTATTGATTGTGTTTAAAATTTTCCCTGTCTGTTTAAAGGAAAGCTAGAATGTTAATGATAATCTGTTGTTTTATTTCTTTGTACATGTAAGTAACATATTTTTATGCATGCAAGTAACATGTTGTAAGGTTTTAGTTAAACTAACAAAGTTTTATTTTAATTTAAATGCTTCTATCTCTTCTCAGTTTCAACTTCAGGTTAGAAGAAGCGCGCGTTTTCAGCGTTATGCTAATTTGAAGTGGAGCCAACGACTATTTAAACGAGAGGTAGAAACCTCTCAGTGTGAGAGAGCTTTTAGTCTCAGATCACGGTCATTCTATTCGACGTTCGCCTGACCAGTTAGCAGTTAAATTCTAAGCCATAGTGCTTGCTACGTGATTGCTTATTGAAATAAATCCAAGTGCGCTAGTATTATTAATTCTTGCTACGCACCATTTAGTTAGAGGCCAACTCCGCGTATAGCTCTGTGAAAAAAGAGTAATTTAATTTCTATTTAGCTTTAGTTTTAAATTTATCTGATTGTTCATTTTAGACCCAAGTGTGGTCTTTTACTTTCTGTATACGCCCCGAGTTGGGAAGTGGTTTGTAAATAATATTGATTTAATAAAAGAGGATTTTAAATCCCCTTCAAGTGCAGTTATTCTACCACTTAATCACAGTATCTACCACCAGAACATAGGTGCATTCAGCTCCCTGTTCCAGATCAGGACTTAAGTAGTTTCACAAAGATGTTTGCCAAGAATGTGCACCGAACACTCAGTCCTGACAATCCGAGTAGATAGAAAATGAGAGTTCAGCTGCATGCGGCGTGCGTGCGGTGTGATGCGGCGTGTGAGGTGTGGGCGTGGTCAGTGAGTTGCATTGTGCAACGTCACCGATGACATCACCGGAGGAGTTCGCGTGCTTGGCAACCGTGATAACGGTTACCTTGGTAGCGGAAACCGTGGGTTACTAGGACGACGGGACAGTATCCTTTTCTGCAAAGAAATTACTATTAAAAACTATTGTAAAAAATTAATTTCATCATTTAGTTTTACTCACACACACACACACACATACAAATAGGCTTTTACCGAAAGCCGCAGCTTTCTGAAACCTGAGGATCTCTCTTTCACAGTTTCACAGCCATGGGGTTTACTTAAATACTCAGGTGCCAGCCTCTTCCCACAACTGCCCTGTGAAGTCATTGACCAATGGTAATATTAAAAAAAATATTAATTTTCTTTTTCTTTATTAGCTTCTATTTTATAATGACCGTACGCTAGTGTATGGATTCCATCCTCCCAAATATACCTTTTATCGTCGAACGGGGAGAGACTTAATTTATTCTGGCGAAGAGTGAAAAGATGATGTTCTTCACTTGCAATTCTATACTGAATCTCACGTCTAGACTGCAGATTTTGAAGGCAGTGCTTGTAATTCTCATGCAGGATTTTATTTCGCACGACGTGACGTGAAACGCCCTTTGCCATCTTCTTCTCCCCCGTCTCCGATAAAAAGGAATACATTTTTGTTCGCAGACCCACAAATTCATAAACCAATTTAGATGAAAATTCATCTTTCATACATCCAATTTTTTTCGTGTTTTTCTGGCTGTAAAGAGGATTATTAGGAGGGTAGTCTGATGTATCGTAAATGTCGCTATGATGTTTCATATCCTCATATACATCCTTCGTGCGAATTTCATATGTGAGAGAATCTGTATCAGTGAATAACAATGATGCGTTTTCTCCATAGTCCTTCTTTATGATATTGTAATGGAAGTTATACATCAGAATTTTACTTAATTCCAAAATCACAAAACCTACATAGATTGATCGATTCAAAGTGAGGGTGTTTTTCAATCTTTCTACCGCAACACGATTCTCACTGAAAATTTGAAATCGTTTAAAAGTGGGACATGCTACCAGTTTTTCTGTCTTTTTCCGTTCATTCACAAGTTGCACGTTGACATGGTTTCTTATATTTTCCATAGTTTTACCATAGATGGAATTATTCAACAATTTAAAGAAATCTTTCTCAAAAGCAGATTTTGCGTTCTTGCGTTGTTCCGTATTAAAATCACTATATGGCGTATTAAAATCACTATATCACTATATCTGCTTAAATTTCATAATCCTATGCACGGCAGTTAATCTCAAACCTTCCTTTAAATAAAACTGTAAGTTCTTATAATACACAATGTAATTTCGTTTATGCTTCAAATTAGGGATTAATTTAATTTCGCTATTGAAATTTTGATAGGGGAGGATGTTTTGAGAGAAAGGAGAAAGAACTTCTAAATTAATTTTTAACTTTTCAGGTGCGAGAGGATAATCATTATGAGCGTCATGTAGTTCAGGAGGATACTGTAAATCAACTTCTAAAATATAACCTTCTGTTGAATTTTCACTAATGGAAAGAATCCATTCAGGGGTTACGGCTTCCGCAGACATCCATTCAAATTCGCCATAGGGTAATGCTTGCGATATTGCCCATCCATACAGGTTATTTGCATCCAGATACATGATATAGCTATCTGGTTTAGTAGAATCATAATTTGGCATATGAATTTGCCTGCGCCCACCGCTTCGTAATCACTGAAATTCCCCCTCGTATCCCCTGTTCAATGAAGAGATGCATGTTTACATCGGTTAAAAGTTCTAGAGGCTGCTCAATCATTTTTAAACACGCTTGCCACGATAGACCGGGAGATGTCATTACATGGGCGCAATCGATTACATAAAATTGCAAACACAATTTCCTAAAATTTTCAAATACATCTGCCAGTTGAAGAACGTCTGATTTCACGTACAAGTCATGATATTCCCCCATCGTACGGATCTTATAGCTGTTCCATACTGCCTGCGCATGTTCGTAATCTGACGCTGAAATCTCCTCGTCCGTTAAACTATTGTGAAAGGCGGCAGGAGGTGGTAACGCCGTCTCTTCAAACATGTCAAAGGACTGGATGTAATCGTAAAGCCCTTTTTCAAGAGAAGAGAAAGATCCCCTTCTCTTACATTTTCCTTTAAAATGCTAAATTTTTCTGCAGGCAGATTTTGTACCAGTTTTTCCAGAGACACATTCAAAAACTGGAAACTGCCGATGAACTGCAAAGAAACTTTGATGTTATTATGTTTCTTGCTGAGGGCAAAAGCGATATATTTCTCCATATTCGTAGCGATGACTTCAATTTCATGATCTTCAATCTTTCCAGTTCCTGCATTATATGGTGAGCGTCATAATGCTTCAAATTATGGAAGACCACCGGTATCTTTTTCTGTAAGCGGTATTTCAGATTACATAAAGCGTGTAATGCTCCTCTGTAACGCCCGGTCAAGTGATCATGATCGCGAACACGATCCTTATAAAGAGGCTTCTTACATAGATTACAGAATGTGGCCGTTAAAAAGTCCTGCTCTTGTTGTGGTGTCATAATTAGTGGAACGATGTGAGTTAATTTTTCCGCAAATTCATCTTTTTCACGGATGATATTTTGCAGATATTATCTACGGCATCTGATCCTCGATACACGTGAGCAGGTTTTACACTCTTGCCATCTGGACCTATTATGATGTAGGCGTACTCGCATGCTTCATGCTTCATAATCGGTTGTGTATATGAGGTCACATGACTCGGTTCCGACGTATGCACTTTTTTTACGATAGTCTCAAAGTTAGCATATATGATATATGGAATCGGATGTTGGAAATGTTGATTTCTAAACATAAGAAATTTTTCTTCCTCTGTAGGCATTTTGATATGCTGCGGTGAGTGATCTCTACAGAATGTCATATGTTTTTCCAAATTTTCCTTCTCCGAAAATCTGTGGAGACAGCGATAGCAGTAGGAGGTGCACCCATTATGACGCATTAAATCACCCATTAAACGTGAAAATTTTCTAATGAGGCAATAATGACTACCTCCTTCATTAGATATGTACAGTAAATTAATACAATCCTCATTTTCTTGAGGGAATACATAGAGGGGGAACACTTCATCGTCCTCATAACCTAAGACGTTAATACGAATGCCATTCAGTCTTTCAATGACTGGTATTTTTGTCATTGGAACGAGGCACTGGATGTTGCCTAAGTTCACATCTGCTTCATAGGGCATATTCACGTTCAGGATTATTCTTTTTATCAATCTTCATTTTATGTGCTAGTAAGCACCATACGAAGCATTTTAAGTTCACGTTTTGTATATTTAAGATGGCTTTTTTATCAACCAGTTTTTTGGGAAGGGGAATATAACTATTCGGAGCGAGCGGGTGCACATAAATCTAATATGTTTATTTTCTCCAGAATCCACCCAGATCCCCGCTCAGTAAATGCTTCGAAGGACTTCAGGATTTTTTGAAATCTCTCCTCCACATGCCTTTCCACGATCTCCTCCATTAATTCAATCGCACACTTGGATCGGAAATGGGGAGCAATAGCGTCTAATTCCCTATCCTGTGTTGTGCGAGTCAAATGAATTTTTACCACTACGTAGCACTTAATGGCTGATTTGTTGGCTAATTCCTCGCGTAATCCAGATATAATTTGGGGGCGTAACTCTTCAAAACATAAAATGAAGTCTGAGGCATTTTCCTCAGAGGGTCTAAACATATGTACAGCAAATACGTCTAAAGCGCCTCCCTTCCTCATTTTTTTCACGGGACAATAAAAGGCATCGACCTACCTTTTAGTGAAGTGAATGGTGCGCACATGTTGTAGTAATTCACTCTTTTGAGTAAACACTTGGTCGCAAACATTGCAGTGATGTTCTTTAAAAGGCTTGATATGGATTAAAGCATGATGCTTCAAATCAGAGTTTCTTGCAAATGCTTTTTGACAAACATTGTAAACATTGCAGTGATGTTCTTTAGGAGGCTTGATATGGATTAAAGCATGACGCTTCAAATCAGAGTTTCTTGCAAATGCTTTCTGACAAACAGCACAAGTAAAAAATTTTTCTCCTACATGAGTTTTCATATGCCTGGTTAAACTCTCCTTGCGGGTAAAGAATTTAGAACAGATGGTGCAGACCTAGGAATATTAAAGGGGAACCCTATAAGTATGTATATTTTCAATGTGTATGTTACATATTACACAAAAATATATCACACAAAACGTAATAAAAATTTCTCATCTACCCCGACTATTTCACACAACGCGCTTAAACATAACACAACATGCTTAAACATAAAAGATATACTAAACATAATTTCCTTGAGATTTAAATCCTTTCACATTTTCGCATATAAAGATACGGAAAAACATGAAGTGAATAATACCCTGAAAGCGAGCAGTTAAGTGAGAATCTTTACAAATACGGAAACGATCACTGATAATGATCAGGCAGTAAAACTTGCTCTTCACAAAAGGGTCACGTGTACAAAGCTGGTTAAGGTAACAAAGCAAGACTGCTAATTGTATCGTTACCTGAAAGATAACAAGTAGAATTCTTCCACCTAAAACAGGAATACATTTTCAATAGAAAGTGCGTATCTTAAATATTTAACTAACTACAGATATTTTTTCTTTCTCAACATTTAATGTATTCAAGGACTTGCCTAGCATTTCAAGTACTGAGAAACATAGCTTTTTCGGAATTTAAGATTCATTAATGTCTTAAGCGTATAATGGAGGAGGATTATAGTTAGCATACTGCATTTTACAGTCACACTATATTTTCTGATACCGTACCGCTACCTTTCTTAAAACACAACAACTTTACAAACTATATACAATACATAAAACTGACAAGGTTATATGAAAAATAACAACTATACAAATGTAATTAAATATCAGTAACTCTTCAACAGTTCATTTTACATAGTTTAATTCTTAGATATTTAACTCTTCAAGAAACATTTAACCCATTAAGTTCAGCGTTAACTAAGTTCATTTTCTAAAACATACATTCTCTATTTACTGAATTTATGTATAAGTTTAAACTTTCTAATGAGATACTAAAAACTCAAACATTCAAAACATATACTGGTACTGAAAATTCATATCTTAAATCATATGAAACATAGCTAGCAAACCACCTAAAAACTTAATGTGTAATATTTCATTTTAAAACTTTTCCCTCACATAAAAGGTCTTAAAAGGGTGATCCACCCTAAAGTAATTTTTTGCAAAATAAAATATTTCATAAAATAAAAACTTACATGTTCAGGAACCATACTGATTATCAAATCTCCAGCAACATCATCGTCAAATCCCGACATTTTCAATTTAAAAATATTACGCTAGGTAGACTAAATAGGAAGACTTGCTCTTTTCAAGGTTGTCAAGAGAACTGACTGTTTCCATTTCTGAAACAACTTTTATATGCTTTAAACTTATGTCAAACTTAAGAATAACAACTCTTTCAAATAGGTTTTCAGTGATTATCAGAGTTTTCTATTAACCTATCTTACCATGATAACGCAATATACCCTTTTATGATACTATCTGATTAAAGAAATCATTTCGCTAATGTGTTTTTTAGATAATTTTTGCTATTTAAGAGAACTTCATGGTCCTATATCATTCTGAATTGTCATTATATTCAAAAGCGAATATGAGGAGTGTATGTGATACAGAGTTAAATGTGGAAATACATGATGAATTTTATTCGCGAGATGAAGCTAATCGTTTGTTGGATGAACTATTAAATTATGACTTTAAAAATATTAGTATTGAAATTAATGGGACACAGTATACACCAAGAAGAAAAGTACTCGGTTTTGGTGATTAAGGAATCAGTTATGAATTCTCTGGAACGAGTATTCGTGCAGAACCTTGGACGCAGTCTCTTCTAAATATAAAAGATAATGTTGAAACGGTAACTGGCAAAAAATATAATTTTGCTTTATTGAACTATTATTCTGACGGAGTTGCTAAAATTTCAATGTATAAAGACAATGAAACTTGTCTCGAACCTGAAAGTGATATACCTATCATCAGTTTAGGTGTGGAAAGATAGATGATATTTATTAGACGAAATTTCACATCTCGAACCGTGGACTTAACTCATGGATCTCTCCTTGTAATGAAACCACCAACGAATCAATTTTGGATGCACGGATTGCCATCTCAACCTGACGTTAAAAATCCTAGAATTAGTATCACATTCCCTAACATAAGAATTTCGAAAGTTAAAAAACGACCCTTGGAAGATAATGACTATGAATTTCCAGAGGATGACTGGCTTGTCCAATACATGAAATGTGCTCCTGAAAATATCTTCATGCTGAATAATCGAGAACAGAAAAAAGAAAATTCGAAGTTGATTGCACAGTGGACTCTTGGTTGCGGATATTTTGTATCCATAAATCAGTTTAAAAACCGAATGAACATTCATCTACGTGAATGTGTGGAACAAAATAAAATATTGTGTGAACAAAATACGCGGTGTTGTTATAACTCCTGCAACATGGGGAGAATTTTCTTCAAAAATATATGAATTTAATTTTGTCTATACGAGTGCAAGCATCATTTGTAATAATGAGTTGATAGTTTCCAACAAAGAAGGTGAGTGTATTTTTCAACAAGTTTTTAAACAAGATGAAAATTCTTTTAAACTAAAACCTACTTACTTAAAAGTAGACTGTGATATTTTAAAAAAATTGAAAGAAATTATTCCTGATGTATCAAATGCTTTACATAAAAGTATTTTTGAGATTATTTTACTGTTGCAAATCAAATGTAAAAACAATTGTTCGGATGAAATAAGTGATAATGATGAACTTTTTAAAGAACTCATAAACTCTATCAAAACTGAATTAAATTCAGTGATTAAAAAACTATTTAAATGCGAAGGTTGCATTGTAAATCATCCTTCGCAAACAAGACATGAATGCATTACAAACAAGACATAAATGCTGATGATAGAATTAAATATATTGGTGAAGATATATTTTTATGTATAAATTTTAAAAGTATAAGAAATTCTTTAAGGCAGAAAAAAATTGTTCATTTATTTTGTGACAGGTTTTTTGAATCGAAATATTATGAAGATTATAAAAATGCATTAATATAATATGCTGATTTTTTATGTACCTATAATTTATTATTAATATTTTCTTCTCAGATATAAGTGAATGATTATTTCTAGTAAGTTGATATCAGTTCATGAAATATAATTTTAAGTGTGTTTTCAAGTATAATACAGAAACTTGTTTTTTTTGGAAAATAAATAAATGTGTTTAAATGGAAAAGTTTCTTAGTGAAAATAAGTGTATTGTTCTTTTTTATAACTTTTGAGTTAAAAACAATGCAAAAAAAATATTGACTGTAGATGTTTTAAAAAAAAATATTTTGAACACTAGGCAAGATGAAAAACAAAAAGAAAGAATCCATATGTAAGCTTTAAAAATTTAATTTTATTCAATTAGTAATGTTCCCATTTTCGAGGAGAACGTGTATGTTTTACAGATTTAACATGCAAATTTTGTTTCATATTAACATCATGACCCAGTAAATTTTTATTTTTGATGTAATCCATTGGCATGTTGATTTCAGTCAAGGCTTTTAAAAATTCGTTTTTAGCAGGAATATTAATCTTTTTCTTTTTGGTTGTAAAAATAATATTAATCAAGTCAAAGATGTTTGAATTTTTAATTTTTTTCTTATCATATATTATCTCGCCTTTATCATTCCACTTGAGAATATCAGGATGTCGTCTTAAGATAGTTAATGCATTTTGTGCTTTTCTTCGCATTCGCTGAGGAACGCTGTCTAAGATAACAGTAGAATAATCAATCTATAGTCATCCGTTTGTCGCCGGGGTTGTTTAGGTTCATTTTCTTCACAGGTGGGAGTTCTTCTATTTCCTCTTTCACTTTCTTTTCAATTGAATAGTCCTTTATTTCTTGGGAATCATCTTTCGGAGGTTTAAAGGGTGAATTATATTCCTTTAAATTAAATTTCTTTTGTAAAAGTTCATAATAACACACTAATTTTTCACGATCGTCAACTGAACTGTTTAAAATATGCATCATGGCTTTATCCAATTCACTTAATTGTTTATCAGAAATGGCATGCTTTGTCATCATCTCTTCTGGAACTAACACATATTTCTTAGTGAACTCCATTGATTAACTCCTGTAAGAACACTGAGAGCAGCATCAAAACGTTTAGAAAAACCTCCTTTTTGTAAAATTAATTTTCGTTTCTTCACAAGAGAAAATTTTCGTAAAGTTGTTTTATGCTTACAGAGAGACTTCTTTTGTTGCTCTGACAATGGAGCGTTTCCCTTGAGTATGTTTAAACTACATTCGCATATAGCTTTTATACAACTGATATTAATTTTTCTTTAACAATTGTTTCCGTAACTTTAACGGACAAATGTTTAACAGCTGTAACTGTCTTAGCTGTTTCTTGACCAGCGTCATTTTATAAAATGATGAAGCATTTTATAAAGTTGTTGCTTTTATTATTTTTAAAACTGTTTCATTTGATAAACATACTGTACTTGGTCAGGTAAAATTTGTGTGCATAAACGTAATTCTTCAGGAGTTTCACTGCGCAGATCAGTGAATAAATATGAAAAAGGTTTCTTGGTTGCATCTTCGTATACTTCTTGAAAAAACTTTAGATGACGCGGAAAGAGTTGTTTTCCTAAATGTACGATTTGACTGACATCTCTTCTATTTTTACACAAAATTAAATAGTGTGCATTTGAAGTCACTTAACGCATTTCTTTTCCCTTGTGAAAAAAGTTTTGTGTGATGAAAATAACGCTTAAATTTAAATGATTACTTCCTTTTGTAAATAAGTTAGTCAAACGTTTATCATTCCCACATTCGCTCATCAAATCATCTATGATGAATAATGTATTGGAACCTAAATATTCTTGATAGTTAATTGGTAAACCTTCGACAAAAGTAGCATTTGGTATATCATCATACAGGGGTTGGTAAATTCCATAACACCATACTACTTTATCGGGAATCGTTAAAAACATTTCCTCTTTATACGTTAACAATTCTCGTACAAAATAGCTTTTCCCACATCCAGTGGGTCCCGAAATCACCATTGTGAAAGGATATTGTAGCTTTGGAAATTCCATATTAAATGAGACAAGACACATAATGTATAAAGTTTAAATGTATTTATTGATAGAAAGAAGATCGTACATGAAATTTCTTGATTACAAAATTATATACTTTAATATCATTAGATATATGTTGAGGTATGAAAGATAACAATATATCATTGAGAGATTGTCCACGGCATTTACAATGTAAATAGTATATGCAATATTGACCACATACTGTCGTTACATTAGTTTGGAGAGTCATCGAATTAAAGTCCATCTGTGGAAATCGTTCTGCATACTTGGCTATCGGTCCAGGAAAATACGATGGGTCATGTCCGTAGGAATGAAAAAATTCTAAATGCTGTGGGGATGAGATGTAAAAGGCTAACCAGTGACTACCGGATTCAGATGCACGATCTATATTAGCTATAAAGCAACTTGGATATTTCTTGATCTCGATAGGGAGTCGATCACTTGCAAAAACTCCCAGAAATGCTTTTCTTGTCTTTGCATTCTGAGAGAGTGCTCTGTTTATTTCAAGGCTGTCCACTGCTTAATTGGCAAAATCGCATACTACATGACGAGATTTTGTTATTTCAATCACGTTTTGAAATTCTGCATAGACTAACACCGAGAGAGTCACAGAGAGAACTTTAGCAAATTTAATTTCTACTCGCAAATTCCCTTGGTGTTGTAAGTTAAAATGAGATCCATCACACATGTCTGAAGTTAAATCGAATAAGCATATAACACGTGTCCTTTCACAAATTCTTCTCGAGATAAATAGATGCCTTTGTCGCGATTAAATCCCGAAAATAAGCTGTGGTGAGCACGCACATAATGATTAGAATCGAAATCAAGGTCCATTGGTTTACATGGAACGGGTTGTCCATCTACATAAATCGATATAAAGTTTACATGATGATGGGCAAACAGAAAGGGATTCATAGAATATTGTCCATTCATTGCAGCATTTTCCACACAAGTAATAATGACCCGCTTGGGCACCAATCCTAAAAATACATTATCTTGCATAAAAGACCACTTCCCTTAGATACTGAATATGTTTTGCATAATACAATATATAGGGCATAATACAATATATATTGTATATAGGCATAATACAATATATATCACTATAGGGTATTTAGCAGAACTTTTTTCCAACGCTTTTACATGTCCGAGAGAGACTCCAGGGTTCACTTTTACTTTTCTGATAAACAGAGAGGCATGTTCCAAGATCACTTTACAATCGGCATCTTTCTCAGTAGAAACTAGACAGAAAGCAGATTTACTACGCACCATATTAATTTTCACATCGACTAAATTTAACATGAGTCGATTTTGTTGAAAAATGTCGCAATGTAATTGTCCTATCAAATCCACACTTTGACTGTTTTTTATAAGTTCACCGCGAGCTTTTAGTCCCGCATCTGCATCCTGAGCTAAGACATCTATTTTATTAGGTGAAGTATCTTGGAAAAATCCTTCACAGGTGAGTAAACCTTTCTTTGCATCTTCCCCATAATTCAATAATGTTTCGATGAAGGCTCTATAGGTATAGGTATTTGTCGCAGGTGAAATGTTTCTTTCATTTAAACTGACATCTACTTGCGAAAAGAGAGAATGTAAAAATAAATTTACAGGGGCAACCGGTTCTTTGTCTGTTAAAGTGGATCCGTCTGCATTAACTACTTTTACCTTCACGTGTATATAGGAAGCAGTTAAATCGATATAGTCTTCACCACTCCCAGAAATATTAAATTCGATAGGTCCTCCATCCCGTGTATTTGCGAGAGGGTGATATTCCACAAACTGCCCTTTTTCTATAGCTGTTTGCGTAGGAGGAATGGTAAACAAATCTAATTCAGATTTGACACAAACGGGAGAGTCTCGATGAATATACGAAGTCATACTTTTTTTAAGAGAAAATATCCTATGCTTTCACCTTCTTTGATCGGTAAGAAATGGTACGCTTTTTTCTACGTTTTTGCTTTTTATTGACTCTTCCAGAACCAATCATGTTCTTCACTTTAGTAGCAGCTTTATCCGTTAATATATTTCCGGCTTCTTTCAATCGACGCTTAGCAGCGACTTTTACATCTTCTCCTTGCGATATATCATTTAACAAATTCAGTCCACTATGCCATACTTGTTTTCCAATTGCTTTGGCTCCTGATTTAATGAGAGGTACCGCAGCGCGAAAGAAGGATCTGAATAGGCCCCCTAATCCGTATCCTCTCTGATAAAGATTACCTTGATAATAATTCAATCTATGCCCTGTTTGTTGTACATAATAATCTTCAAAAGATTTTTGACAACATTGATAAGGTACATACATTATGACAAATATTTTTGACGGAAATGAAGTTTCACGTATGACCTTCCTCATTCAAATGGCGTAAATGCACCTATATGCGTTCTTATATCGATTTCCAAAGTGTCTATCATTTTCCGATTCACAGGTAAATAATGAGGTCTATCAAATAGTGCACTGACCACTTCTCCATCGCTACCAGTTACTCTTACGATTCGAAGAAGAGGAGCTAAAACATCTCCTACGATTTGAAGTTCTACGATATCCGTATATATCATTAATACACGATAATGTGCACAAGGGTCGGCTGCAAAAGGACTTTCTACAATAGTTTCAGAACTATCATCCGTAGATGCAATTTCCATAGGTTCGAAACCTAACATTTGAGCTAACCCATCATGTAATATTACTTTAGCTTTATTCTTCACTTTGACTTTCACTCGTTTTGTTACTGGGTTAAAATTAAAAATTATTTTGTTTTGATGTTCTTTAATATAAATAGCTTTTAAAATATCAGGTACTGTTTCATAACATCCTGGAGGTAATCTACGACCTAACATTTCACAATCTTTCTCTAAAACAAATCCAATTAAGTTATTGTCTGCATTCACATTACGCCATGTGTGCGGATATAGCAATTCAACTAAACCAACTTCCCACATACCTTTTAATTCAATGGGAACTGGTAAACGTGTTATAAAACGCGAAATTTTATTTTCGGGAAAATAATTCATAGAGCTATCGCTCGGAAGTGTTACATAGAAACTCATTTTCGCAAATGATTCGCATACAACATTTTCTCACACTTTATATCGAGAGTAAATTAGAAGCTGGAATCCATTGTTTAAATTTGTCGGGATAAACGCGATATTTTACAAAGTATTCTGTCTGTTTTTTACGCATACGTTTCATTAAAATATTTTCAATGCCATATTCATCTTTCAGTCTCACTTTCTGCAACTCTTGTGCATAGAACTTTCCTTTTACTGATTCTGAAAGTAAATCTTTAATTCTATACACGGCTGGATGTCTTTTAACACACTCTGTCACTACAAACAGTTCTTCAGTCCAATTGGTTTCATAACCTTTTTCAAAAGTAAGCTTTAGTTTGGAAACACGCACCACATCTCCTACAGTGAATATACATTTAGAAACGTTAGAAGGATGATCTTCATACAAGGTAAACCATACGTCACTCTCATTTTCTGAATTGACTTCTATGGGAGCTCGCTTTATACTCGAATGAAAAGTAGCATTATAGCTTTCTATTAATTTGTCTAAGATATCTACATATTTATATGTATTTCGAGTCGTAAAAAATTTCCACATTTTTGTTTTCAAAGTGCGATTAAACCTTTCCACCACGGATGCTTTAGTAGTATTGAATGTATTGAAAAGTTTAACTTGATTTCTTTTGAAATATTTTATAAACACTTTATTCTTAAATTCAGTACCCTGATCAGTTTGAAGTAATTTGGGTTTACGTTCACTCATTATTTTTTGAAACGCTTTCACAATATCTTCTCCTCTCTTTCGTTTCAGAAGAATAGCCCATGCATATTTGGATAATATGTCAATTGTGAGAATAGCTGCTAAGCTACGCGATTTTTTTATGGAAAAAAAACAGTCATGATGGTTCTCCGTCATGCTACTTTTACAATATAATTTCATAGTGGATTGGTGATTGTTCCACGACGTTTATTATAAGTTTAGTGTTGCCGTGAAGCTACCTGTACAGTTACAGCCTGAAGCTGTGTTGCTGATTGTTTCAGCGTATTTATTGTAGATTTTCGACGCTTTTAAAGGCAATTTTGGAACTGTACTGTAAACAGTGATTCTTGTAAATAAATTGTGCTTTTTATTGTTCTGCATCGTGTTTTCATCGGATACTCTCAAATCCACGAACCCGTATAAACGCAACAATATGTACTTCTAGTCGTAAAGTATTTCCACATTTTTGTTTTCAAAGTGCGATTATACCTTTCCACTACGGATGCTTTAGTAGTATTAAATGTATTGAAAAGTTTAACTTGATTTCTTTTTAAAAATTTTATAAACACTTTATTCTTAAATTCGGTACCCTGATCAGTTTGAAGTAATTTGGGTTTACGTTCACTCATTATTTTTTTAAACACTCTCACAATATCTTCTACTCCCTTTTGTTTCAGAAGAATAGCCCACGCATATTTGGATAATATGTCAATACAGGTTAATATATATCGATAACCATCATTATAATCACGTAAATGTGAAACGTCTACTAAATCAGCTTGCCATTGTTGATCTATAGAATACACGATTACTCTATTCGTTGGAAATTTTCGGCGAATTGGCTTGTGAAGAGTGTACGCATCTACTCATTCCAACCATGTTTGAATCTCTTTCCTGGAAACTTTACCTCCTGCAGCACGATGTAAATCTTCAACACCACCAAAACTTGCAACATGAGCTGGATCCTGATACGATAAATTCATTTTCATAAACTATTGAATAATTCTTCATATGGATAACGATAAGTTCCCACTGTCGTTAAGGCGTAGAGTAAAATCAATAGGAATTTTATGAAATTCTGTGAAAATATAGGTGGATGATAAAATAACACATAAAACAGTGTATAAACACACCGCAACGGTGGCTTCTGGCGACTGATGAGTCGATTCAAATTTCATTTTCTTATATTGGCTTTTTTACCTAAACCTGAATGTATCACATCAGCTTAGTGGTTAAAACCTTCAAACAACTAAGCTGGTGAGATATTTTTGTTTGAGGGTTCATTCCTATATGCTGAATAATACAACATTTTTAATAAACTCTTAAATAGATTTATTTTCTTTTTTCGTCAAGAGAGGGCAGCATGAACATTTGTTTGAAAAACTAACTTTAAATGAAAAGCAGGAGGTCTGCAACTCAACTAGCAGCCTAGAAACAACTCGTGACCACGCGAACTCCTCCGGTGATGTCATCAGTGACGTTGCACAATGCACCTCACTGACGACGCCCACACCGCACACGCTGCCTCACACCGCACGCACGCCGCATGCAGCTGAACTCTCATTTTCTATCTACTCATGTGTTATATTTTTATTTAAAGTATGTAATAATGTGCTTTTGTTGGTGTAGCTGGTATATCTCACCAGCTTCTAGACTTTAAGTTCATATTTTAGTTGTTTATTCTATTTTAAGTTATTTGAGGTAGTATTGTGGTAGTTCTACTGCTTAATGGGCCTGATTTAGGCCTTGTTTTAGATTTAATTCTATGTTTTACTAATGTTTAATTAAATAGCTCCACTAAGCCCTGTTAAGCCTCTAATGGCGGTACAGGAAGTTCGACCAGTCTTATATATGGTTAAAAGTACAAAAGCACTCTTAGCAATGGCTGACAGGGTGGAGCGATTTTCAGAGCCAAACATTTTGGAAACATTTTGGCCGAAGGAGTGGAGAAGGGGTAAAAGGTATTTCTCTCGCCTTCTTACATGCTTTCGTGGTGTAATGGTCAAGCGCACTCGGTGCATATTCGAAAGGTCCGTGGTTGGAGAACCGGCGAGGGCATTTTACATTTTTTGATATCTCCTGCTTTCAAAAAAATACCTAATAAATTTCTACAGTGGCACGTGAACTACAAAAGGTGGTGGATGATGATTCTTCACCACCAGGATTTGGCGTTCGGGTCCCCTAATCCCCAGTCTCCCTTTAAAAGGGGGAGTATATAAGGTATTTCTCCAGCCTTCATAGCATGCCTTCGTGGTGTAATGGACAAGCACATTCGGCGCGTATTCGAGAGGTCCATGGTTCTAGACACGGCGAAGGCGGTGCTCATTTATCACGTCTCCCGCTTCTAAATTACCTAATGACTCTACAGGGGTAATAAACTAATTTGTACACGCAAAAGAAAATAATGGAATTACCACTAAAATGCATTATAATTTTCTAAGTATTGCCAATAGGCCTCTGGCGATTTCTACTGCTTCCATAATCATAACTCAAGATTGATATTGAAGAGTTCTGTGCACTGGGAATTTTTTTAAAAATCCTTTTCGGGGTGTATGCCATATTTCTACGAATTTCACGAATCTTAGATATGCGGTGAATTGCTTTGTTGCATATGAATTAACGACAGTTTTTCTGCTTCTCTTAATGGCCCATTTTGAGAAACCTGAAGTTATTTAAAGGAAGAATCACAAGCGTGCGTAGTGTGATCTTTATTGTGATTTGCATAATGTGTTTGGTTGCTTATTATATCTTTGATATTTCACCGATCTTTTGTTTTCAACAGAAAGAATGCTGCTCCGAGCAATTTAAGGGTGTAACGCTAGGCACTCGGAATTTAGACAAAATACGCATTATGAAGACAGGTGACAGGTGAAAGCGGGTCCAAGCTTACATAGATTAATCCAGTATTGTCCAGATCCTGCAATTGTTTAGTACGACACACTCGGCGCCCCACAGGAAACGCACGAGGAGTTTATTACGATGTTACATATGCTGAAGGAGACCTTAAACTATACGTTTTACATATTGATACACAGATAATAGCTAAAATATAGATAGCAATTAAATTAAATTTCACAGATAATGCTGAAATTCGCGAATGCTGAAACAAATATTAAATACTAATGCAAATATTATACAGATACATAGAAGCTAAATACACTGTTACATACTACACAGATATTACGCAGATATGCAGATACTAAATACATTATTACACATGTATTAAATACGAATACACTAATGCAAGTCTTTACACAAATTCACAAATACTAAATACGGGACTCCATACTACACTGGTACTAAATATTGAAACCTATACGCAGGTACTATGTTATACTGATAAACAGCTATTATATACACTACTATAAGGTATTTCTCCCGCCTTCTTCGCATGCCTTCGTGGTATAGTGGTCAGCACGCTCGACGCGTAACCGAGAGGTCCGTGGTTCGATTCCCGGCGAAGGCATTGCTCATTTTTCACATCTCCTGCTCCGAAATAACCTAATCTCTCTACACTGGCGCCCGAACAAGAAAGATGATGGATGATGATTCTCCATCACCACGATTTGGCGATTTTAGCCCATAATCCACAGTCGCTCTTTAAAAGGGGGAGTATATAAGGTATTTCTCCCGCCTTCTTCGCATGTCTTCGTAGTGTAGTGGTCAGCACGCTCGACGCGTAACCGACAGGTCCGTGGTTCGATTCCCGGCGAAGGTGTTGCTCATTTCTCATCGCTCCTGCTCCGAAATAACTTAAAGACTCTGCAACTGGTGCCCGAACTAAAAAGGTGGCGGATGGTGTTTCTCCACCACCGGGATTTGGCGACTGGGTCCCCCAAACCCCAGTCGCCCTTTAAAAGAGGGAGTATATAAGGTATTTCTCCCGCCTTCTTCGCATGCCTTCGTGGTGTAGTGGTCAGCACGCTCGACACGTAACCGAGAGGTCCGTGGTTCGATTCCCGCGAAGGTGTTGCTCATTTTTCATCACTCCTGCTTCCAAAACAACGTAATGTCTCTACACTACTACTTGCTTCACAGATATTAAAGTCGAATGCAGACTCAGATTCTAATAAGTAATGCAAGGCCTTACGCGAATATACAGATACTAACCCAGATATACAGATACGATAAATGACGAAAGAAAGCAGGTTTACATATACAATAAACGACGAAAGAACGCAAATATACAGATACAATAAATGACGAAAGAACGCAGATATACAAGTACAATAAATGACGCAGATATACAGATGCTAATTACACTATTACATATATATGAAATACGAATCACAAATATTAAACTGGACTACATAAACGACACAGATATTAAAATTACTACCCAGATTTTTAATACGAGTGAAGACACAGATACTACATACCAATAAAGATGTGGATCTAAAATCTAAAATAACGCTTAAATATTGGACTTGTTTGGACAGGGTATAAAAATCCGGTACATTAAAATACAGGCGTTTCCAGTGTTTCTTTTCTTGGTATACAAGATTGCCCCAGATAAATCGACGTTTATATTTATTTTCCATACTTGTAACTAGGCTTTGTAAAACACGCATGCTGTTCGTGAGTAAAGAGAAGCGAGGCGACACGAAAGAACTGCTGAAGGAATTGAAGTGTTCAGCACAGAGGATCGTGCTATTCGGGGCTTGGGGCTCCGCCTCGAATACAGAGGCCGTGTTGCTGAGGCGATAAGACTTTGAGTGGATCTTGATGTTCTTATTGAAGGCAACGAAGGCCGCTTTTTTATTGATCCACTTTTTTATTGATCTGTGTGCCGTCTGTGAATATTTCCAGCCCCCTTTCGGTGGAAAGCTGCTTTTACCATATAAATTCTCTGACGTCCGCTGGGTGCTGGAATGATGGTGGGATTCTTGGTTCTACAGAGCCACTGGGAATGAAGAGCTGACCGTCTATGTAGACGTCTTCTTGGTAGTGGATCAGTGGGAATGTCTTGCGGTCCGTTTGGGCTTTCAGGTCGAGCGGGGAGGTCCCTGCGAGAACCATGAGGGCCGCAGTAGAGATTATAGAAAAGGACAGCCATATAATATCTTTCTCTAGTCGTCCTTTTAAGTTCCATTTATCTATATTTGGTTGCGATGATTGATGATTGCGCTCGTTTTGGTTTTAATGTCTGTTAAATTCAGAACCCATGTGTCGAGCAAGAAGCCGAGATATTTAAGAGTACCCTGGCGTCGGAGTCGTATACCTTTCCATTTTATCCGTGGCGGATTGCTGACAAGTTTATTTCCTTTAGGAAAGATGATCATTTTGGTCTTCCCAAAGCTAAACAAGGCTTAATTCACACTCCATGATGTTAACTGGACTAATGCCACATGTGCTTTTTCCTCGATGGTTATCCTACTGCCCCCGCTGATGATCAAAATGAAGTCATCTGCATAGGCTTGTAATTGCTTGTAATTGCCTTTGAAGTCGATGTTGAGAGCCGTATTTGCTACAATACTTTAGACAACTGGGCCAATATTTGAGCTCTGGGTGCCCTTGGCTGTACTTGCGGATGAGGTGCACCTCGTTTCGCAGGTAGACTAATTGTCTATTGTATAAATAGCTCTTTATAAGTCTGAAAATATTCTTTGGACATTGTAATTTGTGAAGCTACTCCAGCAACGCTGGCCACCAGAAGTGGTTGAAAGCAGACGAGACGTCTACCAAGATGACACATGTATGCTCTCTTTTATTTGTTGTCTTCCATGATCCGGAGGAGGTTGTTTAGTGCGTCAGCCGTGCGTTTCCCTTTGTAAAACCATATTGCGCTTGGCTGAGGATCTTATTGTGGGCAAGGTGATGAGTTAGTCTCTTTGGGCTATCAACTTATTCAAGACTTTGCTCCATGTGAGAGCAGGCAGATAGGGCGATAGACATTTGGCTGTTTAGGATTCTTCTCGTCTTTGTGGAAAAGGGAAAGTTCCCCTTTCTAGCACCTATCCTGGAAGAAGCCATGTTCCAAGCATACGCTCATTAGTTTGCAGAGATTGTCTTCGCTCACCAGGCGGAGTTCTTCGAGAAAACCTATGTTGACCAGCCCTGGGGGCCTTCCCTCTTTTTTTTGAGTTCCATAACTCTTTTGATTTCTGTTTTGGAAAATGGGAGATCATTTGCTCTGGCTCGAGTGAGCTAGTGTTCTGGAATTTCTTCCTTTGCTCTGGCTCGAGTGAGCTAGTGTTCTGGAATTTCTTCCTTTGCTCTCATCTTGAAGAAAGTGGAATTTTAGAATTTCCTGAATTGTTTCCTCTACTGTCCGGTTTCTGTACCTTCTGGTTCTGTGATTATATTGCGTTCAAGTGGATCTAAGCTTTTCCCTTTGACTATGTCGTAATATGAGCTAAAAAGTGAGAAGATGCTGATGCTACGCCAGAACCTGTCACAAGCTGCTCGTTTCCCAGTGAATATCTTCTGCTTGTACTTTGCTTGGCCCCTTTTGTATTTTTCCCTGTTCCCTTTCCTATTTTCCGCGCTAGAGAGCTGGTAGCTTCGTCTGAGGTTCAAGTGGTAAAATCGCTGAACAGTGGTAGTCCGATCTGTGTTCGATTACAACCGAATGGGCGTTTTCGTGTGTTTCCCCATGTGTAAAGGAGTCACTTTCCCTTACAAAGTTCTCCATGAAAGCATCATTCGTCTTAGGAACGTAGCCCCTATAGTGTGCTTTGCAATTATAAGGTATTTCTTCCGCCTTCTTACCATGCCTTCGTGGCATAATAGTGTTCGTGTTCTTGGTGGGTTCGCTGAGTCAAGCTCACTCAGCGAGTATTCGAGAAGTCCGTGGTTCGAATCCCGGCGAGGGCATTGCTTATTTTTAATCTCTCGTCATTAAAAAAAATAATATCTCTACATTGGCACCCGAACTAAAAGGTGGTGGATGATGATTCTCCAACACCAGGATTTGGCGATTGGGTCCCCTAATCCCCAGTCGCGCTTTAAAAGGAGGAGTATATAAGGTATTTCTCCCGCCTTGGCGTGCCTTCGTGGTGTAGTGGTCAGCACTCTCGGCGCGTATTCGAGAGGTCCGTGGTCCCAATTCCGGAGAGAGCATTGCTCATTTTTCATCTCTTCTGATATAAATTAAACCTAATGTCTCTACAGCGGCGCCCGAACTAAAAAAAGTTGGTGAATGATGATTCTCCATCCCCAGGATTTGGCGATTGTGTTCCCTAATCCCCAATCGCCCTATAAAAGGGGGGTATATAAAGAATTTTTCACACTTTCCTAGCATGCTTTCGTGGTGTAATTTTAAGGCACACTTGAAGCGTATTCGAGATGTCTGTGGTTCCAGCCCCGGGTTAGGCATTGCTCATTTTTCATCTCTTCTGATATAAAATAATACTAATGTCTCAACAGCGGCCCCCGAACTAAAAAAAGGTGGTGAGTGATGATTCTCCACCACCATATTTCGATTCCACGAGTCAAATTATGCCTAAATATTAAATTTTGCAAAATTTGGTGCGAAATTTACGGAGAAATTCAAAAATTTACCTTGGCGTAATTTTTCAGTTTTCGCCAAGAATAATTTACTTGGCGAACTTCTTAAGTTATAACAACGTATTTTCTTTTCCTTTTTTTTTCATTGCAGACGAGCGAAAGAAAAGTTATCGTTCGTACTTTCAAATCATTTTAACAAAGTGCGTAAATCACATTTGTGTCATTATCGCTTTTAAGAAATATGCCAAATTTCAAAGCGCGAAAATATATAAATTCACGTATATTTTAGGCAATTTTGGATAAAAAACTGTAATGTTTTGCAGGTATTCTTAGAAATACATCTATTTTAAGATGGTGGTAAAAATTTTATAGATTATAATTCAAAATGTTTTTCAAAAAACTTATAAAAATCATTTAAAATTACAAATTTTAAAAATAAATCATAAAAAATGGGGGAGATTTATTTGGAATGAACCTTCATTTCGAAACGTGAAAGAAGGAACCAGGCGAGTTTAATAAAAAAAATAGATATTAATAAATATATATCAAATTCAATTGACATTGAGGAGTAAAGTTTTGAGAGCTAATTTTTTTAAAAACTATTCTTGCGATTTTTACAAAATTTGGTAGTTTGGCATAATTTGAGTCGTAGAATCGAAATATGGAAAAAATTTGCCATGTCATTTCAGAAAAAGTCCGCTTTTGTGTCAAAATACCTATGTTAGAATAACGCTATATATAAATCTAACGCATATTCTAAGTCGCGCTTTCGAGACACGAAAAACGCAATTTGAATTTTGTCAATCGGCCCAGTAGAATGGAAGATATCGAACTGTCCCCCCCCTTTTTTTTGCCGCAGTTTACAAATCCTTATTTTAGTAATGTGTTTGAGCACTGTAGCATTAGGTATAGCTGCATTAACATATTACGTACTCCATACTATTATGTCATTACACAGCTTAATACGTAACTGCAACAGCGCACTATGTGCATTAAAATACACAAATGAAATCTTATGCCATGTATTATGAAATATAACATCTCATAGAATTTCAGAACCAAATTACTACAGCATGGGACAGTGATATTAAAACAATACAGAGACTGAAATTCTGCATATCTTTTATTATACTACAGGGTCCGCCGAATTACTGCACTGTTGCATTATGATTTAATATTATGATTACAGAGAGTGTCATATATCAGTTTGATCCCATCGCATTAATATATATCCTAATGTAGTGAGACAGAGTGCAGCACACCATGTGATGTCCATTCACAGCCAATAACCATACATTGCTGTTCTTCTATTTAATTTTAAAATTTATTTAGACTTATTTCACACTAGTTATCTATGGGCCGACCTTCATCTCATAAGTCATTGGTAACTATCAGTCTCAATGGGCACTACTGAGCTTTATTTTCATTTTAATTTAAATATCTATTTATATTTCCTGTACTGTTCACAAATTGGCAAGCTGTTGGTTATTAATGAGGGTAACCTTCAACCAGTAAGTCACCAATGACCAACAGCCTTAATAAGCACAAGTGTCCGTAGATTTAATTTTAAAGTTATCTTTATTTACTCCATTGTCCTATGGCCATTACATCTAATGATCTTTGATATGTAGGGTCAGCTCTGATAAGCATTTGTGTACTTGAAATTGATTTTAATTTAAAATGTTGTCTAAATCTAGTTCATCACCTCCTATTGGTGCCTAAATCTTACTACAAAAAGCTCCATATTTTTTGCATGATTATGGCGACACGTGTGAAAGCTATCTGCCTCAGACAAAGGATGTATTATACAAAAATTCCGGTGACTTACTGGTTGAAGATGACCCACATTAATAACTAACAGCTCGCCAATTTATGAGCAGTGAAGAAAATATAAATAGATTTTTAAATGAAAATGACAATAAAGCTCAGTAGTGTGCATCAAGACCGATACTTACCAATGACTTACAAGATGAAGCTCACAGATTACCCATAAATTACTAGTGTGAAATAAGTCTAAATAAATTTTAAAATTAAATAAAAGAACAGCAGTTTATGGTTACTGGCTGTGAATGCACATCACATGGTGTGCTGCACTCTGTCTCGCTACAATAGAATATATACATTTATCCAAACCAGTTTAGTGACACATTTATTAATGCACTAAAGTGGAGTTTAAGAATTTAATTGACATGAATTTTCCTTTGCAAGAGCGCAGATGTTTCATGCTAAAAAGCATTGCACTGACTAATGTTCTCATTGTGATAGTTCAAGGATTTCTGTAACACTTGTTAAATGGTGTCACAAAAGCATCACCATCACACTATTCCTTACAACGTGTAATACTATGGAGATAAGTTTCCTAATTTATCTGACTTTCTAAAGAATCTATACAATAAGTTCAAGAATAAAAATTTCTTTGAACTTGTGAAATTCAATTTAGCTTCCCTAGAACACTTAAAGCCATGTTAACTTTATTACTTTTATTAATTAAAACTACACATAGTTGAATTTTTAGAATTCCTAGATGACTGATTACTAAAAATGGTATTACAGTAAAATCCTGATTATCCAGCATTCAACTAATTGCAAAGCTCAAATAACAAGAATATATTAGAATTTTAGAACAAAAATTACCCCCCTCAAAAAAAAATTAAATAAATAAGAAATTTGTTAGCAACATTATATTCTCAGCACATATATGTTGTCAGCAAATAGTGTGATTTAGCCCCAAAGATGATGCCACGACACAAACATAAGAATTTAACTTTGATTTTATGCAAAGCCAATTAATTCTTGATAAGCCAGTTTATTTTTTATTAAAAAAAAAAACAAAGAGATAAATTCTGTTTTTCATCACAATTTGAAAAAATGATTAATATTAGTGACCACCTTTCACGGGACAATATGCAATACGATAGTTGCTAAGTTACAAGATGCAAATTAATTTACATCAAATTTACAAGATGCAAATTAAGTTACATCAAAAAGGCATGATGTGCGACTTTACTTGAAAATGAACAAATGATGGTGATGAAAGGTGAAAAACTGTAATATGCAGTTTAGGTTTTTAGATACTACATCCATAATTTGTATGTATTTATGTAAAGAACGATTGGTTCCATTAAACTTTTGTTCTGATTATGAAAGTTAGCGACATCTCTTCCAACTTTCAAAATCGAATAAGATGTTTTAGTTTCATGTTTAAGGCTTCAGAAATACATTGATGTTAATGCCTGAAATGCACTTCTTGCCTGAAATCTTATATAATTTTAAATATAGGCCTTTTATATTGAAGTTGGTAACACGTAAGATATCTATTTTTTATAATTTTAGACAAGAAATTTCTTCCATTCATTTGGCTTTTCTTATAAGATCATAGAATATCTTTCATCATAAAGTATTCAGTTTTTAAATGGCCACAACTCCCATATTTTCTTATAATTCCTTAGGCATTCAAAATTTTAAAATAAAGTCCATAGAATAGAAAAACAGCTGTAGAAGTATTCAAACCTGAAGTACAATACTTTTAAAAACAAAAGGTCATTGTAATAAGTGAAAATAAAAACAGCAAAAATGGGGTTCGAACCCATGATCCTGAGACAGCAGTCCAGTGCTTTACCCTGTGGCTAAGGTGGATGCTACACAAAGAAATACATGAACTGAATATCAGAGAAGATCTTAAGTAAATACAATTTTGGGTAAACATAAATCTTGAATAAATGAGTACTATATACACTATATACAAAGCAGTTACCATTTTGTGTTATAATGAACGGTACAAGGTCATTTATAGGGTTGATTGATAATGCAGTAATACTTCTCAAGTTTTCTAATGATTCTTCCCAATTTTTGTAGCAATTTGCAGTATGTACAAGAATTTCATGATCAATGAGCTTAATTTAGAGGTTGCTGTGCTTGACTGAATTGCAGACAAACCAAGAAGAATGAAGTATTATTCTGGGTGCTTTATTTTGCAGTTTTTGAAAAACTTATTTCTGTTGGGCTTCACAAAGGCTGTCCAGGCAAGTGCAGCATAGAGCATTACCAGCCTAGTTGAGTGTAAGTATAAGATTCATTTAGTATTAATTGAAAGTTTGGAGTT
>KK121049.1:133349-144265 GCA_000611955.2 Stegodyphus mimosarum
ATTAATGCTTTAAAACCTTCATCTTTAATATTATCAGTATGGAATTTGAAATTTAATTTTTCATCCAATGTGACTTCAAGATATTTCAGCTTTTTGAGCCTGAGTCCCACACTTTTTATACACTCAAACATCGAGAAATTTTCATGTATCCAGAATTTGGCATTCTTTAAGTTTTTCGGATAGCTGAGCTTTTATACTATATGTACTTTTTATTCATTTACAGACCAAAACCTTAAAATAATACTACTACTAATAATAATAATACAGTAGAAGTCCAGAAATCCACGATGCTTAGGACCACAGGTTGTGCGGATTTCAGAACAGAAAAGCTAAATCATAATATTCGGACTAAAAGTGCAAAATAAATAAGACATATTAGATACATTTAATTAAATTATTATATATGATAAGATACATTATTATATAATTTATTATATGTATTACTCATTCATATTAGTGATTACAGGAATATTTTAAAGCATTAAGGACATATACAAATGTGGGATATTAATAAAGTATAAAATATTTCATTTTTTTTACATGTGTCAAACATTTTTTTGAGAGGCTTGTTTTAAAACTTTAAGGTATTCTAGAGTAAGTTTTTTTGTGTAAATTCTATAGATTCATAATCTCTTGCTCTATGACACAGCGCTGTTGTTCTAAATATTTTAGGCATTTTTCACCATGTTCCAAACCCTCATTCAAAGATATTTTCTCACTCCTATCAAATTCACTGTCTGTGTCGGTGTCAGAATCGTTTTCTTGCTGTGGCGAGTTCAAAACAGAGCCAATGATTTCATCATCGGTCATCTGATGTGCCAGTGTTGGCTCATCTGAACACATCATCCATATTAAAAACCCCTTATGGGCTAAGATTGTTTTCTGCCACTAACACAGAATCATTATTATTTAGTAATTGTGATGTCATTAGTGAATAAATATATATATATGTAATTTTTTTTTGGTATTTCATTCTCCATGTTGCAGTTTTTGGAACCTATAAATTGAATGTTTATATTTTGAGAGGCAATGCAGATTTCAGGAGTTGGCAGATTTCTGGTATTTGACTGTAATAGTAATAATAATAATATGAAGCCAACAGTTCAAGAAGTTATGTAAATTAATATAAACATATTTTTAATTTTTTTTAACTGGTCATTGCAATGCATTAGAATTTTAGAATAACCCCATGTGAAACCCTAAATAATAATAATTATATTTTATTAAAGTTCACTATAGATTTTGAAACAGTGCAGTTTAAGAAAATTTAGTGCATATATGTAGCAAAATGGCAGAGAAATTTTGATCGAAATTAAGGATATAGATTTCTAAACAGATTAAAAATGCCTAGGGTTACAAAAAAAAAAAACTGAATCAGAACATAAAAGAAAGATTAATTAAAACAATTTTAAATGCTGCTGGAGTTCTATTTACTTAAAGGAAGAAATTTTTTTTTTAGATTTATTTAGATATTTTCATTCAAAGTCATACTTCATAGGACATACAAATTCATACAGCACATCCTGTTTTTGTTTTTCTCAAATAAGATATACAAAGTAAATTCTCATTCTCCATATAATTAAACCTATTCCATACAATTATGAATAACATCACTGATATTGAAAATCCAATATGCTCACTGAACAGTGAAAATCTAAACTACAATGAAAGAGAAATATATATAGTACCTTTTGGTTTTCACAGCAAGCCTCCAATATCAATAACAATGATAATATTTTTAGTTTCAGAAACTTCTTTATTCTATGAATAAGATAGTGCACATTCTTTGCACTGTTGTACAATTACAATCTCACATTGAATATTTTGCTATTTTACTTATCATGTAATACCAGCAAAACATCTCCCAGTAACTTTCAAGTCTTTGACTAGCCAAAACTTTCATCTCACACATTCAGAAATAAAACTTTTTTTTTTTCAGTTGTTTATTTCAGCTGTGTCAAATTCTCATTGAACAGCTGCTATTCACATTACAATGTAGCTATAAAATTCATGCACATTTCTTAAGATCATAACTTCGCTAATGCAAATTAGCCTTTAGAATTATTTTCACATAGGTTAACCGCATGCATTTCATAAATGCTTAGAAAAAGGTACTAGCCTTCTATAAAGGCCTTGGTGAGAAAATGAATTTGGTACATTTCTACACTGGCAAGAAACATGTGGTTACAATTTACACACATGCGACAAGCAAAGTTACCAGTCTGAACATGTGAAAGAAACAAATAATTACTGACTTAACCCGCATTTTGTAATAGAATCGTGCCAATGTACTTTTTTTTTATTGTAAAATACTCATTATGCTTGTAATTTTTAATATTCCATCAACTGAAAAAGATACTGTAGTTGATGTCTGAAACATAATTAGAAGCAACCGCTGCACTGTAGCCACCAGAAAAAGTGTAAAAAAATTTATTTTCTGGTATGTTTATATATGTTTTCTTAGTAAATTATTTCACAACTATATTAAAGGAAAAACTAAATATAATTTTATGATACATTTAACAAATAGAATTTTTTATAAATGTTATTTTAAAAAAACTGCTTACATAACTTATTAAATATGATAAATAATGTATACTAAACTTGTTATATTATGTCATTAAATAATTTGTTGAAAAATTTGAATTAAATACTATACTAAACACAGATTTATATTAAATTATATCTGTATCTGTATATTAAATAACTTATGTTATATATATAATAAATGAATTTCCAATTTCTTGTTTAGTGTAGTAAAATTCCTTTTCATGGATGTTTACAACATTTGGCAAACACATTTTCTTAAGCGTGAACTGCGTCAAGTTCATTACAGAAGATAAGTACCAAGTAAAATTTCATTTTAATAAATTACATAAATAATTTTCTTCCTGTATAAAAATTCCAGGATAAAAGTTTACAATTGGGTGCCCCTTGTTTTTTGGCGATTCTGTTTTGGCGCCAAGATCGGCGCCAATAAGACACAATTTCAAGATGGTCACTACACAAAACCAAAACAAGAAGTCAAAGAATATCACAAACTCCGTGTCCATGTACACATCGACCTATTTTCACTTTAAAAAAATCAGAGAATTACACAAACTAGTCATTGCACATTGCCTTGACTTTGTCCATGTGCACATCGATTTACTTTCACTTTAATAAATCAAGAAGCTAAAACCATGTTAAAACTCTCATGGTAACCAGAAATGGGGTTTCATCGTCAAAACTGAACAAAATTGTTTGCCAATCGAAAGGGCACCCAATTCTACACTACAGCCAATTCCAGCTAGTATTTAAACTGATATGCTTTTGGAGAAAAAAGAACTGATATATAAATCTACATGATTATGTATATAACTAAACATAAAGTTAAATATTTTTTAGAGGAGTATATTTAAATTATAATAAACTGAATCAAGTCCAATCATAAAAGTGATTTTTCAAGTTATTTTGCTCTTTACGACTATCAGCCATGCTCCTGTTTATTTTATCATATAACTACTTGATTCATTCCAGGAAATCTAAACAATATGAATTAAAGAATATACTATTTTTTCATCATGCACCAGCCATGTTTTTTGGTGCCGATGAAAGAGAAGCCAAATATAAGCTGAGACCCAACAACAGTGCCTTTTGGGCTATAGCTATGTGTTTGTGCATCTAAACATTACTCATAACACTAGACATTGTTTCTAACTGACAAAGCCAGCCAAACCTCATAGCAGGTGTATAATGGAAAAATACCAATATTTTTAATATGAAAAAATTTCACTATTTTTCATTAGTGTATGAATTTCAAGCAAGTTCAAACTGGAGCAGAGTGTAAATATCAGGTTAAATTAAACATTAGGTTAAAACTGCAGGCTAATTTGCTTTGCTTAGATAGAGTCTTCAAAATTCTTGCCACAGATATGATTTCTCTCCTGTATGGATATTTCAATTACTGCAATTTCAATTACTTAAGTGTGTAAACGACTTTTTACACTACACATATTTAAGGTGGTGCACATGTGTGAATAAGCATATGCATATTTAAAGTACCCTTTTGTCTAAATGACTTTTTACATGTTTGACATACATAAGGCTTCTCTCCCGTATGAATAAGCATATGTGTACTTAAATTACCTTTTTGTCTAAATGACTTTTTACACACTTGACATAGATAAGGTTTCTCTTCTGTATGGATAAGCATATGCAACTTTAAACTGCTTTTTTGTACAAATGACTTGTTACATACCTCACATTCATGAGGCTTCTCTCCTGTGTGGGTAAGCATATGCTTATTCAAAGTGCCCTTTTGTCCAAATACCTTATTACATACCTCACACTCATGAGGTTTCTCTCCTGTGTGGATAAGCATATGCACATTTAACTCACATTTCAGTCTAAATGATTTGTTACATACTTCACATACATGAGGCTTCTTTCCTGTGTGATAAAGCATATGCCTGCTTAAATCACTCTTGGGTCCAAATTTCTTGTTACACACCTCACAAGTATAAGGTTTCTCTCCGGTGTGAATAAGCATATGTGTGTTTAAATTCCCCTTTACTCTAAATAACTTGTTACATACCTCACATACATAAGGTTTCTGTCCTGTGTGAAGAAGCATATGATTGATTAAATTGCACTTTTGTGTAAACAACTTGTTGCATACTTCACACAGATGAAGCTTTTTCCGTGACGTGTGAATAAGCACATGGTGGTTTAAATTACTTATTTGTCTAAATGATTTATTACATACTTCACACACATAAGGTTTCTCTCCTGTGTGAATAAGCATATGCTTATTTAAGTCCCTTCTTGCTCCAAATGCCTTGTTACACACCTCACACACACGAGATTTCTCTGTGTGAAGAAGCATATGCTTGTTTAAATCAGACTTTATTCTAAATGACTTTTTACATACCTCACATACATGAGGTTTCTCTCCTGTGTGAATAAGTATGTGATTGCTTAAAGTGCACTTTTTTGTAAATGATTTATTACATATCTTACACATATGTGGCATCTGTTGCGTGTAAATATGCATTTCCATGTTTAAAGTATGATTTTATTTAAATGATTTCTTATGTTCTCCACATGTGAGGCTTCTGTCCTGCATGGATATGTGTGTACTCTTTTTAAGATACGGCTTTTCCCAAATGATCTGTTACCTAACTTTTAGGCATGAAGTTTATCTAATACATATGGTGTTCATTATAAGCTGAGTGTTTTGATATCATACAACTTGCTAAGCACGTCATGACAATGTTCTTGTTTTGCATGAATATAAAAAGTGTTGATTAACAGAAACACTGTGCAGTTATTATCATATTTGTAATTAAGTTTTGTAATGTATCTCCTATACAGCAACTAACTCTTTTGTGTTTGTATAATTCACTTACAGCTGCTATACGCAAAGTTTGGATGCAGAGAACAGTGCATACAATCAACTTAGAAGTTGTTTTCCCTCACCACTGTAACAGCAGCAGGGAGCAGTGGAGTGAGCAAGGATTTTGTAGTGACTACTTCAGCCAGTCTTTTGAGGACAACAAGTACCTGAAGAAAAGAATTACAGTGGATTACATCAATGAATTCCTGATTCTACAGTTAGTGTTCTCCACGAAGTAAGGCCAGATGATCCAGTGAAAAGTACTAGTCTTCAAATCTTCCTCATAACTGGAGTGAAGTTTTTCCTTTAATAACTGAGAAGGTGTCATCTTTTAATTTTACTTTGCTTACATTAGTTCACTAATTTTTGCTACTTGAATGGGCCACAATTAATAAATCTCCAGTCGTTAGCAGATTCTGTTGTTATTCAACATATCTTCTGTTTAAATGGTTGTTTTCTGGTACCGCAACCCAAAGTAGTTCTTGAAATGCTTCAAGCTCCAGTTCAACACGATGCACAAAAGAATGAATACATATTGTATTTAAGAGCCTTGGTTTATAAAAACACTATATTAAAAATTAATTTGTTTTAATTCCTACAAATATGATTTCTTTCGCGGATATAGGTGCATGCTTAGTTAAGAATTTATGGAATTATGTCATGTCCTACATTACGATTAATTAAAATTTTGATTTTTCTAGAACTGTCAACCAGTGTTTCAGAGTCTGACGAAGTTACTTATCAAAAACTGCGAACAGACACCACGTCTTAGTGCGCGAAGTGTTTTTTTTTTTTTTTTTTTTTTTTTTTTGTTATTTTTTTTTTTTTTTTTTTTTTAAGTGTTCAATTTCTGTCCGCATTATGTTATCGCGAAAAGAACAAATTTATTACAATGCTGCCAGATTATGCGAAACATTCAAGTTGAAAGAAAAATTAAAACCTTGTTGCCAAATAGAAACTGCTAACTTTCAATAAATGCAACCCACGAAAAATAGAAGGTTACTGATAGGGTGAACTCCAAGATCAGTAAAATACTTCTTACAAGGTTGGACGGGCGGCTAAAACCCGCCGGGAACTGAAGAAATTCAACCAATCAGAATAAGCCACCGCCGGAGATCGTTTTTGGCGACCAATTTTTAATGCCAAGAATTAAAAGATTTGTTTTTGAGTCATTTTCCGCTGATACGCAACTTTTCGTTCATCTCCTAAGTGTTTGGATTTGTAATGATTTTTTAACTTTAACCTGTATTGAAAGGCAACAGAGTGAATATGTAAAATTCGTAGGATTCTCATGTGAACTGTGTAATAAAATTTTAAGCTAAAAAAAGTGTACTAATGAATCCCCGCGTCTTTTTACCGTGTGGTATCTTAAAAACCAAAAATTATTCTCTGGTATGAATCTTCGAACGTTCCACTTCATTCTGTAACACTGAAAATTACAGGGAGCATTTATTTTCTGATCATCAAGTAACAAATGCACATGTAAAAGTCTTTCTCAACTTTTACTGTGTGGAAGATACATTGCTTTACTTTTTTTTAATATTAGTGACCGAAATTTAGTGAACCAAAGCCCTCAAGCTTATATTTTTTTCAGAAAGTTCCTAAATACTAACAAAATATAATTTGATTTTTAAAAATTTTTTTTAAATGTAGTGCATTTTGATATTTGGTTTTGAAGAAATTTAACACATTGAATAAATTTGATTCTAAAAATCTCAAGTATATTGTATTTTTTAAAAGATTGATATATAATTTAAAAATTATTTATTTAGTTAATAACATTTGGAATTCTCTCCCAGTTTCAACACATGAGAAATGTACATAATATGTTAGAAAAGCCTTCCAATTTTTATATTTGAAACTTAGTGTAATTAAAATTTTAAATATTTTCATGTACAGTTATTTGTATTTCCTATTTTTTGTAAAATTTAAAACATTTAATTATAAATTGGTATTTTATTTTTATAAACTAAAGTGTGAGCTTGTTGTTAATATTTTCATAGCTCACCCCTGGATATTTTAATCAAAATTTTATATAGATTAGTAAATTACAATTTAATATATATTGGTAAATACATCAGATTATGCAGCATAGTATGAATATCTTTAAATTCTTAACATATGCCAATTTTAAGTTTGTCAATACTATATTTTAAAATATTTTTTCCCATGGCATCATATGCATAATCCCAAAAATAACCTGAGGATAGAATATTTCAGTTGTTTGTTTCTATTTCATGTAACATTTCATCAGTAATGCATTAACACATTAAATATTGCATTGGCCATTGGAAACCTAGTAAAATAGACTTGTTGTTTAACATGTTAGATATTGTGAAAACACAACATTAGTGTAAGCCAATGTAAAGCAATAAATGAATGTTAATTATGCAACTAAATGCACACATATAGTCAGATACCCACTCGTTTGTCATAAAGCCAACTTTGACTCTTTTACATACATACTCCTATAAACAATGATATAATAAACTGAATGATGTTTATTAATTGGGCGAATGATGTTAATTTATTAATTGGAGAATAACATTTATAAACAGAGTCCTCTTTATACAGTTATTATGCCACTATGAATAATTATTCTAAATGAAAAAAAAAAGTAGTTGCCAAATCAGTTTTGTATGAAGAAATAATGATGATACATCATATAATGGTAACTTTATCCAAAACTTCAGCAACAGAATAAAGTGAGAAACCTTCGATAAAATGGGCAAAAAGCTTTCACACAGAGAAAAATTATGATTTCTTTTATCTATCTTAGTATTCATCAGCAGCCGAGTAGATAAGACTGTGGAGCAATTGTAGTTTGAACCCTAGTGGACAGGCTAGCTTCATAGTAATTTTTTCATATGTTACATGAACAGGAGTCATTTTGTTTTAAATATACTTCATGAAAGTGTTCTTTCTCTCAAGAAGATACTGTTTCTATCCTTTGGAATAATCAATGAAGCAAATAAGACAACATTCTCATTTACTACCATCAGTATAAAACTCAAGCAAAAAATTTTGTATTTGTTTATCAACTGAAATATTTTTATAGATGTTCTAGTTAAAGAGTACCAAAAATTTATTTACCAAAAAACAACAAATTTAGTTTTTCATGTTTACATCTTTATTGAAAAAATACAGAATTGTGAAAACTCATCGCAGTTCCACAGTCAATGATAGCAAATTATAAGAACATAGGCAGTAGATGTGTATGTTGCAGGATAAAATTTATTGCTTCTTAGAAAATAGAAATTATAAAAATCCAATGGTGGAAGCTGTTTTTATTGTAATGTTTTATTGATACAAAAATAAAATAAAATAAAATAAAAAATATGGAATCTCAAGAAAATGTTTCTGCTAGGGATTACAATATGCCACTGAAATCATAAACATTTACAGCAATCGTAAGCAAACTAAATTTAAATTGTAGATTAAAGACGTATGGTCCTGTAATTATAAACTGTGAACACTAGTAAAGTTGATAAATTAGAGCATATCACTCAGAAAAGTCTTGACAATAAAAAAAAAGATGGATATAGCAACATACACAGTGTAATATAGAGTGTAAAATGTTCCACATATTTGCAGTGAATAAATACCTATTGATTGTGCTAATGCTGCATTTTTGCAAGACTTGAAAAATTATATCTTTATTTTTATGTAACACAACGAAATGAAACAGAATTATTTAGGTAGAAAATAATGCATAAAACAAGTTTCATGTTAATTTCTCAATTATTTTTTCTTTTGGGAGTTAATGGGTTAGCTGAAATTTTATGAGCTATCCAATGTTTGCATTTTAATACACTGATTCTCAGAATTTCTATATTTCAGTAGGAGCTTCTGTTAGTAAAATTTTGCATTACAGAAAAACACTTCCAATAAAAAAAAAAAAAGAGATTTCTAATATCTGCTAGTTAAAATATATATTTTTATTACAATGCAGTACGTTAAATAATGAGAACCTGGATATCACCAAGCCATTTCAAATATACGAGTGAAGACATTTCACACTACAGTAATTTTTATCAATAGTAAATAAAGAGTATGAGGAAATCAAAAGGTTATTCGGTAACGACAGAGCAAATTGAGTGAGATAGAAAGCTTTTTTTTAAAAAAAAAAAATATTGTACATTCTTGACTTATCACCCCTATAGTAATTTTAATTATTTGAGTACCTCAAAATAATAATCAAAGCAAAATGAAATGCTGCTACCAAAGAAGCGCTCATGATTTCCGTAACGTAAACAAAACGTTACCATTACATTAACATGTCTGGCAAACTATCTCGTATACCAGTTTTGCACAAAAATTGCGTTGGGCGAACAGAAAATAATGCCAAAAGTCCCCCAGCACAACGGCCCTTTCTGATTGGTAGAATTTCCTCAGTTCCCGGCGGGTTTTAGCCAAAGCTGTATGTAAGTACTTACATATACTTACATGTACTTACATACAGCTTTGGTTTTAGCCGCCCGTCAAGGTTGGTGCATTTTTAAAGCGATAGCTACTGCGCATGCTCTATGACGTCAGTCGTAAACCCGATGCTTTGTGGACTTTTAAATATCGCGTGAACGAGAAGTATATACTACGGTCTTGGCTTTTGTTAAGAGTGTGCTATGCAAGATGCCTGCTACGCATCTAATTAGGATTACGGAATACATCGGAGCGGCGATTCATAACAAAAACAGTGTGGCTATCCTTATGCTAGACATGGCGAAAGCTTTCGACCGCGTCTGGCATAAGGGATTAATCTACAAGCTCGTGCACATGAATATCCCCCGTGGAATTATCCTCATGCTTATATCATACCTCAAAAATAGGACTTTTTCGGTAAAACAAGGTGACTACACTTCAGTACCTCATTCCATTCAAGCAGGCGTAGCACAAGGCAGTATTCTCTCGCCTTTACTTTATACAATCTACGCTAACGATTTTCCTAATTTTAAAGATAAAATGAACACCATCTTAGCCTGTTACGCGGATGATACAGCGATCATCGCCAAATCAAGACGCCCCAACCATGCACTAGAAAAGCTACAACAAGCAATTCCCGAAATAGAGGAGTGGTGCAAAAGATGGAAAGTAAAAATAAATCCTGAAAAATCTCAAGTCCTAGTGATCCGGAAATACAAAACCAGAGATCGACTCACCTGTAACATCACTATGTTTGGGAAACCAGTTCCCATCGTAACGACGGCAAAATATCTCGGCGTAATTTTCAACCGAAGTTTTACTTGGACAAACCATATAAGCTACGTGTGTGGAAAAGCCTACGGTATAATTAAACGACTTTATCCGCTACTCGCCAAAGACTCTGGCCTCAGCCTCAACCGCAAGAGACGGTTATACACAGCCATCGTTAGGCCGATTATCACGTATGCTGCACCGACCTGGGCAAGTGCAACTAACGGTGATATCCGCAAGCTACAAATCCTGCAAAATAAGTTTCTAAGGACTATTACAAACGCCCCTTACTACATTAGGAATGAAAATCTACACTGGGACCTCAAGATTGAGTACATGAAAGACTTTT
>KK121049.1:145147-181810 GCA_000611955.2 Stegodyphus mimosarum
TATATAAAATAAGTATAGAAAAAGTACACATAATAAACAACATAACCACAATAAGTAGTTATAAATTGTGTGTTATTTTGGAATTAATGGCTTAAATTACTAAGAAAATAAATTATTAAAATTTTACACACTTAACAATGGAACTATATAACAAAGGGAGTTTTCACAGATGGCCTGTCTATATATATATATATATATAAAAAAATCTGTGGTAGAAAAGCTAAATGAATGGGAAAAAATTTCCAGTCTAAAATTATCAAAACAATCAACTTATTTGTTATCAGCTTTAAAATCAAAATCTGACATTTACAGATTTTGAAAAAAAAAAAAGCATTTTAGACATAAAACAAAGTATTTTGTAGATTTTAAAGATATGAAAGTTATAACATCTTATATGATTTTGAAATTCCATTAAAACATGAAAATTGATGCAGATGATGATAAATTTTATGTTACCCCAGCAAAAGTTTTAAAATATTGGCTTCTTCTTTAATTAATTAAATAATTAACAGATGCAAATTACAGATATAGCATGTGTAAGGAACTTAAAATGTTATCATAGTTTTTCACATTAATACCACTGTTGCTTATCTGTTTTCCGATTTAAACTACATATAACACGTATTAATGCATACTTTTTATTTTATGCCTAGATCCTGTGACTCCATTGTATGCTGTTCTGTTGAAGAAGGGTCCCAGTTTTTAATATTTTTTTTTAATGCTAAGGGAAAAACAGATAAATGGGGAATGGATTCTTTAGAAAAACTAAACCAATGTATTGAGAGCTAAACAGGCTCACATAAAATCAAGGCTAAAATCATACGACTGTGTTGATATTGTTTATTCACCACAGATGCTAAATCGCACTGTTTGGCGACAGTGTTTTATAGTGGGTTTACAAGTCTCATCAGTCTTAATTTTTCTTTGAAGAGGAAAGTTCCTAAAACTCTGAAATGTTCCAGTTTCTTTAGCTTTCTGGTTAGCTGACTATAGTCGAGACTTTACTGTACTTGTTTCTGATACTCCTTAATATATTTTAGATTTTTATAACTAGTTATCTTTTATTAATGTTTTGTGAAAGAAAACAGTAGTTAAAATTAGATTATACAAATTCGTTAAATTCATGATAATTATAATTTTCTTTGTATAATTAATTTGTAGCTATATTTTGATTTCACTTAAATTCTTATTTTAGATTTTGAAGAAGGGTGCTGTTCCTTCCTTATGCCTGGGAAATGATAAGCCTAAGAATACTGAGCGTCTCAAACGTCTAGAGCGGCGTAGTGGCTATGCTGTTGTAAGGGAGATATTGCAGGAGACAGACTGTTCAGAAAGCAATTCTGGACAAGATGACACATGCAGCACATCGCTCAATAATGACCAGAAAACAATTCAATTTTTAGAAAGAGAAAATAGAGTTTTACATGCAAAATTAAAATATGTGACAATGCAGCTAAATTTAAAAAAAGAAAAATGTAGGAAAATAAATGCTGAATTGCAAGCATTAAAAACAAGAAAACAGAAAGAAAATGACCATTGTATCAAACTAAAGAATATTTTTAATAAAATTTTGACCCAGTCACAACAAAGATTGTTGTTTCAGGAAAAAGAAAAAGTGAAATGGGACAGTAAAAGCATGGCTATGGCCTTTACACTACGCTATTTGAGCAAAAGGGCATATATTTATCTACGAAGAGATTTGAAATATCCTTTGCCTGCCCTCCCCACACTTAGATGCTGGGCTTCTTCTTTAGACCTATCTAATGGTATTTTTGATGATGTTTTAAAAGTTATGCAGATTGTTGGGAAATCCAAACCAATACATGAGCGTGTCCTCATTTTATATTTTGATGAAATGATGGTTAAAGCCACTCATGAATATGATGTCAAAAAAGACAAAATAATTGGCCCTTATAATAAAATGCAAATGGTTCTTGCATGAGGTTTGTTTCAAAAATGGAAACAACCAGTATATGCAGGGTTTAATGAAAACATGACAAAAAATATATTATTTGAAATTATATCCAAATTATATCATGCAGGATATGAAGTTGTAGCATGTGTTAGTGACATGGGAGGAGGAAATCAAGGATTGTGGAAGATATTAGGTATCACTAAAGATAAAACATGGTGCACTCATCCTGACACGGGAGAAAATATTTATTTCTTTGCCGATGTTCCGCATCTTTTGAAACTTGTTCGAAACTGGCAACTTGATACTGGATTTATTTTAAAAGATGGAACTGAAATTAATAAAGAGCCACTGATTCATCTGATTGAAAAGGATGATAAAGAGTTTAAAGTTTGTCATAAGTTGACAAAAGAACATATATTGTGTGAAGGATCAAAGCGGCAGAATGTTAGGTTAGCAGCACAGTTACTTTCCCATACTACTGCAACTGCTTTGGAGCATTATATACTGTTTCAAATTCAGAAAATTGCAAAAATCTTGCAAAATTTATTAAAAAAACAAATGACTGGTTTGACGTTCTAAATAGTTATGTACCAGATGTGTATGGATTTCCATTAAAAATTGGTTATGGATTACATGAAACAATCAAAAACAGATCAATTGATGAATTCTGTGAAACTATTAAATCTATGAGATGCAAAAATAAAACTACTCTGCAAATTTTTCAGACAGGAATTTTAGTAAGTAGTAAATCTGTACAACTGCTGCTTAAAAAAGTTTAATCTTCATACAATATGAGTTATATCTTAACACACAGACTTAATCAAGATGCACTTGAAAATATGTTTTCACAGTTAAGGGCACAGGGTGGACCAAATGATCACCCAACACCTTTAAATGCACTAAGCTGGATAAGAATGATCATCTTGGGAAGAAATAATTTTACAAAACAGAACTGTTCCGAAGTATTAGAAAAGGATGATTATTTTATTGCTGACATTTTGAGAAAAACTGGCATCTCTGGAAAAAGTGCATCTTCAGATGAAGATTTTTCTATTCAGGAGTATAATTGCGAAAATGGTCAAGCTATAGATGATTCAGACTGCCAAATAATGCCACATGATATCCCAGTTTATCATGCTGATAACTGCATATCTGATACCAGAACTGAAATGGAAGATGATGGTCTTGCATATGTAGCTGGGTGGATTGCCAAAAAGCATAAAAAAATTCAGCCTTGGCTTGGAAATCACACCTATGAAATGATAAATGATCATTCATATAGTATCCCATCATGGATATCCCAGCTATCATATGGTGGTCTTATTCAACCATCAGAAAAATGGATAAAAATTGTACATAAAATGGAACAGTTCTTTATACTTTATCATGGTGAAAAGTTTCGAAAAGGCAGCAGAGTTATAAAAGACCTTGTTGAAAAATTAAAATTAAATTTTGCAGAGCTTGATGAGAAAATAATTCAGACATACGTAAAAATCAGGGCATTTATACGAATTAAATATTTAAATAATTTAATGAATGTGAAAAGTGTAGAGAGAGTTATAAAACACAAAATTGTATTTGATACAGATGCATCTCGTAAAGCAGTAAAAAAAATGAAGAAAGTAATTATGTAATTAAATTAATTTTAACCTGCACTTTAGTTTCAGTAACAATGAATCTTCATAAAACCTGTTTCTATTATTTATGAATTTATCTACTAATATATAATGTCACCGTTTTATTTTTTCACTGTCTAATTTTTGCACATTGATAGCAAATTATATGTTCAGTTTTAGCAATAAATGCACTTAATATCACTGGTACATTCTAAATATTTCTGCTTTGTTAATGCATGAGTTTTCTTATATAGTTTGTTTTCTATTTTCGTATTACGTTTATATATACAGTTTTATCGTAATCAAGAATTATGTAGCATATAAGAATATTACCTGAATCAAAAGTTATATGTTTTGTAGTAAAATAAATTTAATGTGTATAGCTTATTAAAATATTGTCTGAATCAAAAGTTATATATTTTGTGGTAATAATAAATTGAATGTAAAATTTTTACTTGCATATTTGATATCTACACTTAAGTGTTGTGAGAACTGATTCTGTGTGTATGAAACATTCATAAATTGTTCTGTTATGTTTAAATTGTGTCATCATGTTATTTTGTACTTCTAATACATACATGTTTCTTTTTATACATCTATCTTCTTCTAATACATGTTCATTTATATAGTTTTAATGTATTTACTGTGTTTAAGAATTTTATAAGATACGAGTTTATTAGCTGCATCTAAATGTGTATAGTTTTTAGTGATGATGAATGCAAACTTTATCTCGCACACTTGAAGTCTCTACTTAATTCTGCATTTTATATCCTCTGCATGTATTAAGCATAATGGAATTGTCTATTACAGTGTAAACAGTGTTAGCAAGTTGTGTTGCACCATGAATTGTTCAATGGATATGTAAAAATCTTTGGTAGTAAGGATAAATTTAATGTAAATAATTTACTTGCACATTTGATGTGTGTGTTGATATAAGAATTGTTTTCATTGTTGTTATAAGAATTGTTTTGTTGTCAGAAAATCATTGGAAGATTTAAAAGCGATGGATTAATTGAAAATAAAAGTGGAAGAGGAAGGAGTTATTCTGAGTGATGTAGCCAAAAGGAAAATTTTGAAAGGTATCAAGGTTGATCCTAAACTAAGTGCAGTCAAACTAGCTGCACAAACTTCTCAAATAATGTGCAGAAGTGTAAGTGCTGAAACTCTGAGAAATGTGATTAGACATGCTGGATTTTAGAAACCTTGGGTGAACTCTGCTTCGTAGAAAATTTTAGGACTTTTCTTTCTACTATCCTTTCTATGGAAATACTGATGATGTTAAGATATCAAGTGGGTCTGGTTTTCGGATAAGGTGAAGGGCTTTGACACAAGAACCATGGAGAAACATGTATTAATGCTTTCATTTATGCTGGCGTCAGTGTCAACTGCATCACTCTATTACCAGCACTTCAAATAACCCCGTTAAGGAAAACCATACCTAAATAATCCGCAAATAAGAGAACCAGTAGATCTGAGATAAAAAGTATATACCTATGCCTGTATAAATTGCTGTGCGATGTTAGGCAAGAATGAAATAAAATGTAAACTATATATGAGTGTAATCTAAATAAATGTCAAACGTAAAAAAAAAAGGTGAGAAACAGAAAGGAATGGGAGAGGATGCAAATGCAGAGATATCTGATTCTCCGATACGAGCAACGTGAGAGGTCCTCCCAAAGAACCTTTATGTAAAGAAGGAAAGGCTCCATAGACATAATGTAAACCACTTTGTCTGCAACGCCGCTACAAAGAAAAGGGAACATTCGGCAAGGGATTTGGCGACGGAATCTGTCGGCGAGAATTTCCCCTCTGTGATATGCCGGTTCTTTGGTACCTAGCCGACATTTTCCCCCTCCGCAACGTGTATAGGAAATTGAGGAACACGGGTTAAGATGAATCGTTCTTTGACTTGTCACGATAATTTAAACTCGGAAATGATGAAATATTAGGTGAAGTTTCACTTTCACTGGCTGTTTAACTTCCATTGTCCATATCGCTACTTGAAACCAAAGAACCTATTCTTTGTTTAAACCAGTGTTTCTCAACCTTTTTGGACCAAACGCCCCCTTTGTAAGACCCGCTTCTTAATTCGCCCCCCTATAAATTTTAACAGATAAAAATTGTACGATAATCCCTAATATAAGGTAGATTTGGCTTACATTAGGCATTAGTAAGATATATCCAAAGAATTTTGAAAGGAACAATAGTAGAATAACATTTATTAGTTAGAAATTTAATTTAATTTACAAAAAAAGTAAGATACATAAAGTAATGTGTTTTAATTTTAACATAACAAAGAAATAATAAACTAAATGAAATTTTAATGAGAACCTTGAGGTTGGTGATCTTGACAAAGTTTAATAATATTGGGTTCTAATTTTGACAGATATAATCGTAAGTCACCTTGTTGGCAAATGTTGAGGCGATTTCTTTGCTTAGTCAGCATTTGAGAAACCGCACTAAAACCCTTTTCCACTAGGTATGACGTTGGAAATGCCATGATTAATAGTCTTATTTCTATCCATAGTCTCTGAAATGTGTTAGTACTGCTAATTTTTATCCAAAATTCTTCTAAAGTACTATGTTCAAATGAATGTTTCGCTTCTACATTTGCCTGCAAATCTATTAATATTTCTTGAATGTGCGAAGGAGCATTAGTAGGATCAGCACTAAATGGATTAATAACCCAATCAGGAATATGAATATTTTTCAACATCTTTAAACCGAAGTTTCATATCTACAATTAGGCTTTCCAAATGCTTATAATAAACTGCAATATTTTCGTCCTGTACAATTATATTACTTAAACAGGGAAATAAAGAAAAATCTTTTCTACCCATGTTATTTTTATAGAGACTTAATTTATTTATAAAACCAATAATTAAACTTTTCATTTTAATTATGGTCACATTGTTTCCTTGCAGTTTCAAAAGCAATTCATTTATTTTTGCATATATATCTGCCAAATAAGCTATGTCACTCTTTAAAACAGATATCTCCATTGGAAAATTATAATTTGTTGATTCTAAATAACTAATGACTGTATCAAATAGGTTGAACATTCTTCTGAGGCAACTTCCTTTAAATAGCCACCTGACCTCCGTGTGCAATAATAGGCACTCATATTCTTCATCATTTTCATGGCAAAGTTGCCGAAATAATCTATCATTAAGTGGGTGTGCTTTTATTTTGTTAATTATTGATTTTACTAAATTCATTGTTTCATGTAATCTCCCGCCAATGGATTTGGCAACCAAGTGTTGCCTATGAATTATACAATGAATTGTAAAGATATTTGGATTTTCTTCCTTCAACATGGTTATAAAACCACGATGACGTCCTACCATAGAAAGGGCACCATCCGTTGCACAGGCCAATATATTTTTCAAAGGAATTTGTTTTTCATCAAAATACGTTTTAAAACATTCATATATTGATGTGCCTTTCGTATCAGTAACTAAATGTCTTCAGAATAACATTTCTTTGATGATTTTTGAATCCTTTATGTACCTAACATAAGCCATTAATATTGCATCACTATCCCGTACACTACTCTCATCCAACTGTATAGTGAACTCTCGTGTTTGGATGTCCGCAGTTAGTTGATTTTCAACATCATTGGCCATTTCATTAATCCTTCTTGATATGGTATCATTACTTAATGGAATCATTGACAAAATATTGGCTCGATCTGCTGCTGAAGTCATGGCAAGAACTTCCTTTATAACCGGTAATAATAATTTCTCTCCAATATTATGAGGTTTCGCATTTTGAGCTATTATACGTGAAATCTTATATGACACCTCCAATCCCTTATTTATATTTGTGGTTGCTGTTTTGAATACATTATTATTTTATTTCTTTTGGTAAACATCGTTTTTAAATTTTCGAAATATTAAATGTCTTTGTCCTGCTTGTCGGGATGTTTTCTTTTTAAATGTTGAATCATCCGGGATGGTTTCATTGCTTCATTAGAAAATACCTGATTGCACAGCAAACACATTGGAAGTTGGCTATTTTGTGGCGAAGAAATAAAACCAAACTTTACATATTCAACAGAATATTGCCGGCATTTCTTTTTCTGGGACATTTTTAGAGGTTGATCTATAATTCAAATTTTAAAAAAATCAGTTTTAAATATATAAAAAATAAGTAAAATTGAAAATATTTTTTTACTCAATGGGTAGAGGAGAACTGCCATATGCGTACCACTTAATTTCAAATGTGATTTATATATTATTTAGTAATAATTTATAGGAATATTATAATTTGAAACCAATCTATAACTACCGAAGTTGCTAATTGACCACAATTTTTTAATTATTATTGATAAATATTTGTTATATAATCATTTTTCCAAGCCAATGCATACAGTATGCTTTCGGATACCGGTATCCTAAAGCGTATCTATATGAAAATAGTACTTCTTGAATAAGTTTATATGTAAGTAAACCATTTTATTCACAAAAATATATCTTATAAAGAAAGCTCAGAAAACTCACCCGATTTCTTCAATCTCTTATAATTCACAACAAAACAATTATTGTAACGGAATTTTTGTTCCTTCTTTATCGATTTAATTAGAACTTACAATATAAAGCCTTTGTTTAGAAATAAATGACCTAATACGCATTAGGTGACCAGTATGCATATGGCAACTCTCTCCTATAAATAATAATTAACTTACCTATGATATACGGAACAAAATGAAATACGTTTACTTTAAAAATAATGCAAATATCGTATATGGCAAGAGCACAACAGATCACATTAAAATTCAAATTTAATAATACTCATTACTGACTGCTTGACTAAATGATTGAAATCGTTGCACACGCAAAGCGAATCTAAGACATGCGCACTAGGGATTGCAATACCGGACTGTACGATGCAACTTTGTATTCACATTCCAATTAATTTTGCCCGTTAGGGAGACATATAAAACATTGAATATACATTGTAGCAATTAAATACCAAAGGATAACAATATTGTTTTACAAAATGTTTTATTCGCTTCTTTCACAACGCAATATAAAAATGCAGCAGCCCATCACTGAAAGCGGGTATTCAAAATGATTTTGTCCACGCAAAATGACTATTGCCCCCCAAAAGCATATAGTTGAATAATCGCCCACTGTAAGTTAGGGGGCGATATCGTCCAGGTTGAGAATCACTGGTTTAAACTCTTGCTAAACGGAGGTTTACAGAATTATGCAACGACAAACACTGAGAGTTTACGGAAGTTAGCGGGTCTCACGTGACTGATGGCAGCACTAAGAGGTTACCGTAATTTGCGCCAAAATTGAAAATTGAAGCTAAATGTAATTCTCGTAAGTAAGCAATACAGTTTTCGGCCATTTTGCTTGTACGTGCCTTCGTGCTAAACAGGTACATGGTATTAGCGCTGATATTTTGTGTTTTGATCATCTAATTATAGTTATGTCTTTGTGTAGTCACTCTGAAAAGATGAAAATACTCATAATCGGGGATTCTATAGTTAAATATTTAAAAGAATATTTGTCTGCGAATTTTAACTGATTATGAAGTTGATTTTCGTTGCTTTCCAGGGGATAAGATTGAAAGGTTGACATGTGAGATTGGAAAACCATTTTCATTTAGTTTTGGTCCACGTTGGTACCAATAATTCAAATAACGATTTAAATGAAATTCATCGTAAATATGGTTGTCTGTATAAGCGAATTGAACGATTAAACCCCAAGGTCATTCTGTTTTCAGGTGTTCTCCCGTGATGCCGGAATTTATTTCGAGATTGCAACTCATATCACCTACAAGAACTTAACAGGAAGATAGTAAAAATTATTTCTAGACTTCTCGCAACATACGAAAGTAAAGATGGGTTTTTCTTTTTGTTAGTTTATACATTTATCTTTACCATATTGGCAACACCAAGTTCCTCTGCGTGCGAGCTTTGAATGTCTGTGTAATGTTGTGCACGTGTTGTTAAGTTTCAATAAAAAATGTGAAAAGGTACGTTTCTCAATTCTTCGACTTGTTTCTTGATTTGATACCGGCTTATTTAACATGGTAGCAGTTCTCGTGGTTTGTGAACATGAATGGAGAATTTAGGATTTATAATTTGTTTTAAAAGTTACCGGTACTAGCGTAAAAATGGCATGTGCTAGAAGCAGTGATATTGGTATACCGCTATTTGATGGCTCGGACTATTTTAATTGGAAAGTACGCATGATGAAATTTCTCCAATTTAAAAAATGTAAAGATGTTGTTCAGCGAAATATCAATGAAAATGATGATGTGGAAAAATGGGAAGAAAAGGATATCCAAGCTACAAATTACATCTACGGCGCCATAACAAACAAGCAGTTGGAATATATTCACGAGTGTGAGACAGCATTTGATATAATCACCAAATTTGATGCAATGTATTTAAAAACTTCAACTTCTCTCCAAATTGTTTGTCGAAATAATTTAGAATGTGTGAAACTGAAAAATTATCCTGATGTAAATATATTTTTTGATGATTTTGAAAAGTATGTGAACGAGCTGAAACATGCTGGCGCTACCGTGACGGAACAAGAAAAATTGAACTATATGCTAAGAGCATTACCTTCAAGTTACAGTCACATTGGTGACTTAATTGATGTATTACCAGAGAAGGACAGAACAGTTGATTACCTAAAAAGCAAAATCAAATCAAAATTACTTGAAGAGAATAATGATCATGAAGATTGTGCACCAGCAGAAAAATCAAGTGCCTTCAAAATTGAAAGAAGCAAATCGGCTCCACAAGGGAATGGCTGTTATAATTGTGGAAAACCTGGTCATATTAAAAAGAATTGTTGGCATGTCCATCAAGGGAACTATCGTGGTAACGGCTCCACTAATTATCGTGGTCGAAGTGCTTCAAACAATCAAGAACGTAGTCATGGTTTTCGTAGACATCGTGGACGCGGAGCATACTCTAACCACAGAATAAACAGTCATCAAGAAAATAGTTTTCACACCACTGTTATCGAAAGTAACATGTCAAGTTCCAGTGCAAATATTGTGACGAATAAAAATGAAATCATTTGGTTACTGGATAGCGGATGCACAGACCACATTATAAACAGTGATGAATATTTCAAAGAGCAAGTCACTTTGAAGGATCCTATTCAAGTGAAAGTCGGTGACGGAAGGATTTTGAAAGCTACAAAGGTTGGCAATATAATAGTTTCTTTTCCTGTATATAACTCTGAATCTATCATAACATTGAAGAATGTATTTTATGTAAAAGAAATGAAAGCAAATTTATTAAGTTATTCAAAGATTACTGATAATCATAAAATAGTTTCAAAAGAAAAGTTCTCTAAAATTTATAATATCAATGGTTCATTAGTAGCAATAGCAAAGAAAGAAGAAAGATTATATAAAGTAAAGAGTTATGTTAAAAATAGTAAAATGTTTGCAAATTTGACCAACACTAAGTTAACGTTAAAAGAAAAATTGCACCGTTCACTTGGACATATAAATTTTAAATATCTGGATATTATGTGCAGAGATCAACTATTAGATGGAATCCCTAAAGAAATAGAAACTGAATATATGAAGTGTGCCATATGTATTGAAAATAAAATGCACAATTTACCATTCAAGAATAATAGAAGAAAAGCAGAAGATATTCTGGAGATTATACATACAGATGTAAATGGACCTCACAGAACAAGTGGATGTAATGGTGAGAAATACTTTGTGAGTTTTATTGATGATTATAGCAAGCTGGCAAAAATTTATTGTATCAAATCTAAGGATGAAGTCTCTAATTGCTTAATTGAATATGTAAATGAAATTCAAAATTTAACAGGGAAGATGATCAAAGAACTAAGATGTGATAATGGTAGTGAATATATGAATAGCAAGATATACAAATTTGCAAGAGAAAAAGGTATCAAGATAAAATCATGCCCACCATATGTACATGAATTAAATGGTATTGCTGAGCGTTACAACAGAACTATAATGGATATGGCAAGATGTCTTTTAGCTGAAGCAAAAGTTGACAGACGTTACTGGCCTGAAGTGATTAAAGCTGCTGCTTATTTGAAAAATAGGACATTAACAAATACTGTTGTAAAGAAGACACCATATGAAATATTTTTTAACAGGAAACCATCTGCAAATGAATTGAAATTATATGGAAGTAGAGTGTATGTAAGAATACCAGAAGAAAAGAGAAATTCTAAGTGGGATAAAAAGGCTGAATTTGGAATCTTACTTGGATATACAGAAGTTGGATATCGAGTTTTGATGAATAACAAAATTGTAGTTGCCAGACATGTTGACATCATTGAAGAAGACATAATGTGTGTAGGTTGTGATGATGAAGATGAGAAAAATATTACAGATAAGAAGAATGAACCTCAAGAAGTGTCATATGAATCGAGTAATGATAACTCCAAGGACAGAGTGATAAATGAGGATGAAACAAAAGGTGGAACAAGACCAAGAAGGCAAATCAAACCACCAGTTCGATTTCATGAGGAATTCGGGTACTACTGTGTTAGTGCAAATTTTTGTGATGCTACAGTTCCAGGTAACTTTGAGGAGGCGATAACATGCAGTGAGGCTGGACATTGGAAAGAGGCAATGGACTGTGAAATGAACAGTCTTGTTAAAAATGACACTTGGACACTAGTGACTAAACCAGAGGATAAAGCAATTCTAGATGTGAAGTGGGTATTCAAAAGAAAACCAGGTAATGTTTTTAAAGCTAGATTAGTAGTTCGAGGTTTCCAGCAAAAAGATAGTATTGAGGATACTTACTCTCCTGTCATTAAGATGCAAACCTTAAAATTGTTACTTTCCTATTCTTGTCAGTATAATTTAAATATTCATCAAATGGATGTTGAGACTGCTTTTTTAAATGGTTATGTTGTATCTGAGGTTTATGTTAAACAACCACAAGGCTATAATGATAATTCGAATAGAGTGTATAAATTGAAGAAAGCACTGTATGGGTTGAAAGAAAGCCCTCGTGCTTGGTATGAGTGTTTTAATGAGTATATTACGAGTCTAGGATTTCGTAGGAGTAAATATGATTATTGTCTTTATGTAAAATCTGAAAATGATGTATTTGTATATATTCTTTTATTTGTTGATGATTTGTTGATATGTTGCAAAGATACTCAGGTAATTAATGATATTAAGGAACAACTACATAATAAATTTAAAATGAAGGATTTAAATAAAGTAAAAAGTTACATTGGAATTGATATTGAATATGATAACAAGAAAAGTAATATCTTAACATTGAGTCAGGAAAATTATATTGAATCTTTAGCTAAGCTGTATGGTATTGAAAATTCAAAGCTTTATGATACACCAATGGAGACTAATCTTAAACTAAGCCAATCTAATTTAAATGAAAATGTTAAATATAGAAATCTAATAGGAGCACTCTTGTATATTAGTCATGGTACTAGACCAGACATATCTTTCAGTGTAAACTATTTAAGTAGATTTCAAAATTGTTATGATGAGACACATTTCAAATATGCTTTGAGAGTTTTAAAGTATTTGTACTTAACAAAACATCTAAAATTAACCTATAGTAAAAATCTTACAACTGATATTATGAATTGTTATGTTGATGCTGATTGGGCAGGTGATATTGTTGACAGAAAGTCAACTACTGGGTTTGTTATTGAATTATTTGGTAATCCAATTTATTGGAAATCCAAAAAGCAAAATTGTGTGACAAAATCTTCTACTTTTGCTGAATATATTGCTCTATCTGAGGCTGTGACAGAAATTAATTTCTTAAAAAATGTGGTGAATGATGTTTTTGCTGATATAAATGACCCCATTAAAATTTATGAAGATAATTCAGGAGCTTTGGCCATTGCTAATTATGGGAACTTCACTAAAAATTCAAAACATATAGAAGTTCAGTATCATTATGTACATGAGAATGTTCAAAATGGAGTAATTGAAATTGTAAAGATTGATTCAGAATCAAATATTGCAGATATCTTTACCAAGTCTTTAGGAAAGATTAAATTTATGAAATTCAGAGAGGGTTTGAAACTGAAGTAAATTCTGTATACTATTTATATAAGTGATGTTTATTTAAATATTTTTGCTTGAGATGAAATAGATTTTGGTAATGTCTTTATGTGAACTAAATTGTATTTAACTTTGATTTTAGCATTTAAATTAATGAAAGAAATATTTTGAAATAATTTGTGTTAAGTGTTGAATTTTATTGTTTATATCTATGCTTAATTGTAATCGGTAGAGATGAAAAGGTTACCTATATCTATGTTTATCTGTAATTAGTAAATATAAATGTAAGGAGGCGTGTTAGTTTATACATTTATGTTTACCATATTGGCAACACCAAGTTCCTCTGTGTGCGAGCTTTGAATGTGTGTGTAATGTTGTGCACGTGTTGTTAAGTTTCAATAAAAAATGTGAAAAGGTACGTTTCTCAATTCTTCGACTTGTTTCTTGATTTGATACGGGCTTATTTAACACTTTTCCAACTTCTTTGACTATTCTTGGAAAACTTTTTTATCCAGAGACAGTGTGCATCAAAATCGTAGAATGAGCAGCTGGGGAAAATCTTTGTTAAAGACATCAAGAGAAGTTTGTCTGTTACAGAGGTAAGTGCACCTTTTTGTTCTACCTCCTTTAGCAGTTTCCCGTGTTTATCCAATATTCCTTCTGTTCTAAGCACTCATTTGGATAGTAATCTTGGTGCTGTTGTTTCCAACCTACTCTTTTCAGATGTTGTGAAACGTGGTTCTTTAGTTTCCAGTGTTCCGGTCTGTAATTCTAAAGATTTCTTGCTCCGTGTTTCTTCAAAACCACTTTATTCAGATGTTTTGAAGCATGATTGGTTTACTAGCTCTGTTTTGAATAGTAATCCCAACATTTCGAGTTTATCGGATTTTCCACTTCTTGAATATTCAGTCAGCACTAGTGTAAGTTTTTTGGATTTACCTCCTAAACTTTATTCAGATGTTTTAAAGCGTGGCTATACTAGTACAATTTTGGATGTCAGTTCTAGTTTTTTGAATGTATTGGATTTTCCAGCTCCCAAATGTTCCATCCACAGTATATCAGGTGTTCTAAATTCTACTGAATCTCAACTTCCTGATATTGCACCTATTTCTGGACTTACTGCAAATTTAGTGTCTAATTCTTAGTCTGCAGGCTCGTGGTGCTCCGATTCATCATCATCTCAGCATGGTATTCATTTCAATTCTTGTACTTACAGCTCAAATTTTCCAGTTCTTGAGGATTCATGTGTTGACACTGCTTCAGATTTGCATCCATCTGTATCTGGGTTTTCTGTTATGTCATCAGTCAATTTTCAGCCCACTGGCTTTTGCTGCTCTGTTTCATCTACTCAGCTTGTCACCAATTCCAATACTTTCCCATCAGTTGTTGGTTCTTGCACAAGTTTTGATTTTAACAAGTTTTCTATTCTTAAAAATTATGTAGAATGTTCTGACATTAAGTTTGGGGGTGCAGATGATTCTAATCAGGGTGAAAGTAATATAAAGAAATCTGAAAATGGCTATATTAAAGAAAACTGCAAAGTTATTACTTCTGTTAACCCAAATATAAAGACTGTAATTTGTCCTCGTTGTAAAAAAGATTTTTCTTGTAAAGGAACTTTTATCAAGACACAAACGTAACTGTAAAACTTTAAATAAGGATAATTTATGTACTACCATAAAACATGGCAATGAAAAAGAAAATAAATATCCGAAAATGTGTAAGGTTTGCACGAAATCATATGCTTCAAGACAGTCATTTTTAATTTAAAAAAAAGGTGTAAATCTGTGTCTTCTGAAATCACATATTTGTGACAAATGTGAGATAGACCGTAAAACCCGCAGTAACCTTTTTTATCATAAAAAGCTTTGCTGTACTACAAATAATTTAAATATTTGTAAACCATGTATTTTTCCTGATTGTAAGGCATCCTTCCAATTTATTAGTGATCATAATAAACATTTGGCTGAATTTCACAATTGTGAGATTGCTGTGAAGGAGCTTACATTTTCATCAACGGAGGAGTTTCAGCTGTTGTTAGAATCTCATTGTAAGGAAACATTCAGTTCTTTTAAAAAGTGTTCTGGAAGTATACGTAAGGTTAATAAAGCATATCATTATTATTGTTGTCACTTCAATGTAACACAAAAAAAAAACAGTACCAGTTTCAAGTCGAAAAAATCTTAAAGGTACTTTACCATTAGGCTTCAGATGTCCATCTAGAATTTTAGTTTCAGAAGAACAAGATCTTGTGACAGCTGTTTTTTATTCAGGTCACAATCATGAGCTTTCATTTAAAAATACCAAATTTCAACAGCTTAGTCAAAGCTGTAGTGATCAAATCAAAACTTATGCTCAGTTAGGTGTTTCCACCGATCAGATTCAGAAATTACCCGAGATGGAAGTGAATCGCGTGATAATAGAGAGAGCTTAAGTATTAAAGATAATTTTGTAACACATAGAACTATCAATTACAATGTAAAGTGGGTTATGACTTCTTCTCTTGGTGATGATTCACTTTCTGTTGCTGCCATGGTTGAGAAACTTGGGGAAGAATCATATGATCCTATTCTTATCTACAAACCTCAAGGAAAACCAACATTATATGGTCCGAAAGGCCTTGACACACTATATTTTGCAAATAAGTCTTTTTCACTAGGATTACAAACAAAGGAACAAAAAGAAATGATTAAAGGTTGTAGTAGGATTTTATGTATAGATTCTACTCACAGAACAAATCAGTATAACTTTTATTTGCTGGATTTAATTGTCCCGGATGAATTTGGTAGTGGTTACCCCGTAGCACATTTTATTTCAAATCAGTTAGATCAGGATACAATGTACAATTTATTTCGGTCAAAGTTTACAATTGGGTGCCCCCCCCCCTTTTTTTTTTCCGACTCATTTTTGGCGCCAGGAAGGCACAATTTCAAGGTGGCCGCTACACAAACCAAAATAAGAAGTTAAAGAATTTCACAAACTCCGTGTCCATGTACACATCGACCTATTTTCACTTAAAAAAACATCAGAGAATTGCAGAAACTAGTCATTACACATTGCCTTGACTTTGTCCATGTGCACATTGATTTATTTTCACTTAAAAAAATCAAAAAGCTAAAACCAAGTTAAAACTCTCATGGTAACCAGAAATGGGGTTTCATCGCCAAAACTGAACAAAATTTTTCGCCAATCGAAAGGGCACCCAATTCTACACTAGAGCCTTTATTTCTTAGTATCAAATGTGTAATACCTGAGATTAATATTAATTGTTTAATAACAGATGATGATAAAACTACGCATCCTGCATTTGACAAAGCATTTGGTCTAAGTATTAAACATATTCCATGTAAATGGCATGTACATCGTGCATGGCAACGTAGTTTATTTCAAATGGTTTCAAGTCAAAAACTTAGGCATGAAATTTATTTTCATTTAGTAATACTGCTTGAAGAAACTAATTCTTCTTTATTTACTTCTATGATGGATAATTTCATTCAAAAGTTTCGAGCTGTTGCACCATCATTTCTAAATTATTTTGAGGAATATTATTATTGCTGAGCAAATCTGTGGTCAATGGCATACAGAAACTTCCCTCATGCATTCACAGATGCTAACATGTATTGTGAGTCATTTCATAATAAATTGAAAACTATGTACTTAAAACGTAAATTAACAGACGCCTGGATAATTTAATTGATGTGCTTTTAAAAATTGAAGATATTTACATGGCTTATAAATATAAAATTGAAATTAACTGTAAAGAGAGCATCTACCCACCAACTTATAATAAGCGACATGAATCTGGAATGAAAATACCAGATAGCGATGTAACAGAAACACATCCTTGTTTGTGGACTATAAAATCACAGACACATAGTTGAGCAATTGCATGAACTATGTCCAGAAACAGATCATTGTTATTCAAGTGTATTAACCTCTCCTGTCTAAATCTGTGTCATCATTTATATATTTGTAATTGTCCAGACTTCGGCATGCTATGTAAACACATACATAAAATACATTCAGTTACATGCAGGCAGTTAAGTCCTGTAATTGCAACAGATATCCTTAAAACTGAAAACTCCTCCCCTTTAGAACTGATTAAAAAATCTAATGCTATTTCAGATATGTGTAACACCCAACATAAAATTAACACTTATGTTGCCGCATCCCACAATCCAAAAGATATTAATACCTAGCATAACAAAGAATTTAAAAGATATAGTTTCTAATTAATTGTAAAGGTGCAATAAAGTCAAATCATTTGAAAGATTTTTCTGATAAAATGCCATTTACTCAGGTTGCTCCAAATTTAAAATTATCACATCAAACTGTTTTGTACAACATCTACAAAGGGTATAAAACGTAAAATTCTAGATTATCCTGATACTCATAATAAAAAAAAGGTCAAGGAAGATTTGTTAGGGTGATCAAGTAATGTGAATGATCATAAATCATCGGAGGATATCATAATTAAGGATAGATATTTACTTAAATATAATTCTTTCACCCCCGAGCTTAATGTAGCTGATATTTAAAAATGTGTTCTGCAAGCTGGAGAAACACTTCTAACATTTCTGGATATAAAATCTCTTGATCCTTATATTTCAAATGAAGAAATTTTAGCCCTGAAGGCTGTAAATAACAATTTTCAGCTTGGCTGGCTGAGTGACAATATTATTGATGCTTTTTTTTTTACCATTCTTCGTAATTCTTCTTCCATAGCTGCCAAATGTTACCATACACCTATTTTTACCATACCCCTTTAGAACTGATTAAAAAATCTAATGCTATTTCAGATATGTGTAACACCCAACATAAATTTAACACTTATGTTGCCGCATCCGACAATCCAAAAGATATTAATACCTAGCATAACAAAGAATTTAAAAGATATAGTTTCTAATTGTAAAGGTGCAATAAAGTCAAATCAAAGTTACCATACACCTTTTTTTTCAGTCAGGCAATAAAACTCAAAATGTATGGGAAAAAGATGATTTTGCATCTGCTGATTTCTTTTTTATTCCAGCTCTTATTATTAATAATCATGGGTTTTACTTGTTGCAAAGATTAAAGATGAAATCACAATTCAAACACTGCATTTAGTTGTTTCAGTTTTATGATCCACTTGGTTTTAATGCTGTTCAAAATTCTGTGTATTCATTAATTCATTTGTGGCAAGGTACCCGTAATAATATTCTAGACATACGTGATAATTGGTGTTGTTCGTTTCCCAGTCATGCTATTCAGAATGATGGCATGAGTTGTGGAGTATTCATTTGTTATTATGCCTATCAGATTAACAGAAATTTAGATGTTCAACAACCTTTCAATTCATATGAATTTAGGAAGTTTATTTTTACAAATTTAGGTGGAAAGATTTGTGAAAGATCTAAAATTCAGATGTTAAATACATAAAAAAAGTTGATTTGTATTAAATATTATTTAATTTTTGTTTCTGACCTATTGGTATGGCATTAAACTTGCATAGGTAGTACTTTTATCTTGCGAATCCTAAGCCCTGAGCTTTTTTATGTATTTTTTATAGTAACTTGTAAATTCAAACACTGCATTTAGTCCCTCCCCCGCCTTTAAACCTTAAATTTAGCATTTCTAAAATTTAATTCCAAAATGTATTTCCTTTATAATATTGGTCTTAATTGTCTTATTTTTAATAACATTTGAGAGTACCTAGCTTCAAAATTGGCTGTTTAAAGCCTTGTAAAATAGTTCTTATATAGGCCGTTAAATTATCATTTTTATTTCATATAGCTGATATAATTTTCATGTTCAGAGATGGCATCAAACGAGCAGCTAAGTGAAAATGTTAGTTTGGGGAAACCAGCATGGTAACAAGCTCACACAGTACCTCTTGGGTGGCATGGAAACCTGTATATTTTTATATTGTATCTGGGAAAAAAAAATATTTTTAAATATTCTTTGTAGTTAATGCTTAATTTAGATTTTCAAGATTATACGCTATGTAAATGTGTTATAAAATGCTGTTTTCATGCTTTTCTAGTATAATCTTATATGATCTGATAAAAGCACCAAAAATAGACCCTCTGTGATAATTGCCCACGCGACAAATATCCACACCCATAAAAGTGCACGTTGATAAAAGCCCACACAGATAGATATAGATGCTTTCATAGAAGCTGATAATTTTCCTATTTTTAGTTTATATAAAGCAAAATCAGGAAAAGATATACATAAAAATTAAGTTAATAGTATATAATTAAATAATAAATTTACAGAACATCTTTTATTTTGTGCTCTAGCTGCTTCTTAAGCCCTGTACATATATATATATTTAATTTTTAATGTTATATCTTCATTTTTGTCTTATGAGAATATTTTTTATACACGAGTGTTGGTAAGCAATTTTCTTATGTAAGGAAATAAAATTTGTTCTTATAAGAATTATATATTCTGATTTGAAGATTTTGAAGTCTTCGTTCTTCTTGGAGAATTAGACAAAATGCTTTCGCATCTATTAATTGTTGTTAATTGATCGAATTAGTTTGATCCCAATGAAAAGTCAACTAATTTCTGGTCAATGACAATAATTACTTAGTTTATTGGTTGCACTTTCACATTTAATTCCATTTTAAATATGCTAATGAGTAAATTCATTCATTTCAATAGAATTCTACTTTTTTTAAGGTAATAATATATTCAGTAACCTACTATAAAATATTCCCCCTAAGAAAACATCTAATGCCCCAATTTTTAATTTTTATTATTATTAAAGTTGGGAGAGTCAACAGTGGCCCTAAACTGACTGAGTATAATTTTTCACTAGTCAGATATACTTTGTTTACTCATTAGAAGATTGTTTCATTTCCATTTTTAAATCAAAACAAATTGTTAATCAAATGTACTGTAATTTCTAGCTATATATCAGAAGTGCATGTAGTTTCACATTTTCTTTTCTCTCTATCTCTCTCTCACCTTTAAAAATCCAACAGGTGAACTCTAGGTAATCAAATATCTGTATGTTTATCAGTAGCTACTTATATTATATGGTGAAATAACTGCTGTTAGCAGTGTGAAGCTAAAACACAACTTTTAAATGTATCAATTTTAATGAAGCAGAATAAGGTATTGCTATGTTTTTGCATAGAGGGGGGGATTATCATTAAGGTAAAAAATTCGCCATTTAGAGCATTAAACTCTTAAAGCTTAGAATAAAAATGCAGAATGGGAAACAGTTCATTTTCGGGATATTCCAAAGGAAGGAAATGTAGATTGTATTTATAAAATATAAACTACTTTTTAATACATTATTTAATTTTTACAAGATATCAGGCAGCGTCTCTTAAAAGATCACAAGGTAAATTATTTCATATTTCAAAATTTCACAAAGGACTATATGGCCTTTACTGCAAAAGGGTATTGTCTGATTTTGACTTAGCTAGAAAGGTTAAGAAAATAAAGCAATTCAAGAAAGGGTCAGCTTATCAAATATTTTAGTTCAAGGAATTTGACTTTCAAAAAGGGTGGCTATTAGATTGTAATAAGTACTATTTTCTGAACAGAAACTTCTTAGTGAATACTAAGAATTGTTAATTGATTAAAAAAAAAATACAAGGGCTATCGCAAACATCTTGAAGGTAGTTGTCCTTATTATAATCCTACCTGCTGCCAAATGAATAAAACAGCTATAAACTTTTATCACTTAACAAAGGTTTAAATGTTGGCAAAGAGGCTAGTTGCACACTGCTTTTGTAGCTTTGCCCATATACTGAGTATGTAAATATGAGCCACTGTCTCTATGAAGTCCTTCATGGCCTTAATCAATTAAACATTAACAGTTGGAATTTAAACATAAGTGGATAGAATTTTGTATCAGATCAGTGCATAAAATTTTGCTGGTTGGAGATTTTTATCTCTGGAAGCTATAGAAAAATTTAAATTTTTTTTATCAAAATCCTTAGTCTTAGAGTTGGTTGTCTTCATCGTATTTTGAAAAATTCCAAAAGTGGAAGAATGTACATTGGATCAGTTTTTAAGCTAATAAATCAGTTCAAGTATGAACATATTATAAAAGTAAGGTATGAAGAAATATTCTTTGTGTAAACAAACTGAAAGCATTTTCCAGAATAACTTAATAATAATCACAAAAAACACTTTTCTTTTGAGGGTTCTACACTGTTCCACTTAGATTATGGAGAAAAATCCATAATCGTCCTATCGGGGGTGCGAAATGTTCCCCAAAAATAAACCCAATCAGCCAAAAAAAGATAGTTCAGTTAAGAAAGGAATCTTTCGCTGAAATGGCAAAAAAAAAATATTCAAAATTCTAAACAGGATATAGTTTCACACAGTAGCCCCAAGTACGGCTACTGCTGCACAAATAAATTTGAATGCAAAAAGTAATTTTAATGTTGCAGATATTAGTTCTGCTTTAAAAAATTTAAATATGAGCTCTAAAAAAATGAAAATGTAAATATAACTGAAAAAAGTAATGCACACTCTCCAGAGAGATATTCTGAGCTCGTCAGTTTTATTAAAAATATTTCTGAATTGAATAATATTTTTGGTTTTGTAAAAATTAAATTAATGAATAATGTTTTTAAAATGTATATGCCCAAAATGAAAGAATTATCCGACCCAACGGATAAAATGTTCCTCTTTTTTGAAATTATAAATGAAGTCAGTAATTTATCAGAGTAATCGTAATATACCTCTTAATATTGTGACTTGGAACGCAAATGGATTGCTCCCTAAAGCTTATGAGCTTAAGGAGTTTTTACACGAATTTTCCCCTGACATTATTCTCCTCCAAGAACACATGCTTGGCCCTCAAAGCAAATTTTATGCTTGCAATTATATCACACACAGATGGGATAGACCCATCACTGGAAGATATGCAAGAAATGGAAACGCAAGAGGAGGACTTCTGATCCTAGTTAAGCGCTCCATTTCCCATTTTCTAACTCCACTACCACAGCTTTTAGCCATTGAGGCCCTAGCTATTACACTCACTCCAAACACAGAGCAACCAATCACTGTTATCTCCATCTATTTTCGAATACATACTCCTGCAAACAGTGTTAAAAATGATTTACAAACACTGTTTAACACAAACAATTGAGTTATTATAGGTGGAGATTTTAATGCACACCACCGTGAATGGAATTGCTGGGATATTAATCAACAAGGTCGCATTATTCATCACTTTGCTCAATCAGTCAACATCAACCTAGCATTTCCAGCCAAACCAATACACTGTGGGATTGGTAGACCATCGGTTATTGATTTTTTTATTTTAAAAAATATTCAGCTACCAAGCTTTATTGATAGCTTGAATGAGATGACATCAGATCATAACCCAGTTATGATGGAAGTAACTACCAATTCCTACAGTACACCACACAAAAAAGCCCTTATTACTAACTGGGCAGGTTATGCCAAAGCCCTCAACAACACTCAGTACCCAACATTTGCAATACAAACGGGAAATGAGTTAGATGCCTATGTGGAAGAATTTACAGAGGAATTGCACGATGCCCTACTCAAAAATAGTACCTTTGCTAAAATAGAAAAAAGATTCAAAAACAGTGAAATTAGAGAGATGACTAAAAAAAAAGAAATCAAGCCAGAAAACAGTGGTAAAGATTCAGATGTCCAAATGATAAAATTATTTATAATCAACTAAACCAGCAAGTCAGGACTCTTTTTAAAAAACATGCACAACTTGACTGGGCCAGACATTTAAAATCGCTCTCAGCAGACGATAATTCGATCTGGAGTGCGACTTCTAAATTTAAACGACGCAACACTAATATTCCGCCCATTAACGGCCCCAACGGGATCGCATACTCTGATTTTGAGAAAGCTGAGTCTATTGCAGATCACTATGCTTCTCAATTTCGCACACACAACATTTCACACCCACAGACAGAAAATCTTGTTTCATCCCTCATTACACAATTCCAAACAAACGCAAGCAACACCCCTCTAATTATGCCATCAGAGGTTAGTAGTTATATCGAGAAGAGAAAAAATACACTCACGTTTGTGAAAATTGCAACACCAAGAAGGAATCGTCATAATTGAATGCAATTTAATACACAGTTGAGTGGTAGTGGTAGAAATAAATGATTAAATGTTCAAAGCAAACAAACAAGAACAAGAGATCAGAATCAGTATTTTGTGTGGCCACCACGCGCCGCAATAAGTGCTGCTACACTACGTGGCATGGAGTCAAACAAAGTTTGAATGTCTGACTGAGGAAGAGCATTCCATATCGTTTGTACGCGTACCCAAAGTTCGTCTGCAGACGCAACAGGACGAGGATCACGAGCAAGACGCCGACCAATGACATCCCACACATGTTCAATTGGCGACATATCCGGGGAACACGCAGGCCAAGGAAGAAGCTGTACCTGCTGCGCTGCAAAGAAGGATTTAACAATCCGAGCAGTATGAGGGCGGGCATTGTCCTGTTGAAATACAGCGCCTGGCAAGCTTTGAAGGAAGGGAACAGCTTCGGGCTGTAGAACTTCACGGATATACCGGTTGCTGTTCAGATTGCCCACAATTCGTAGCAATTGAGATCGTCTATGATATGCTATGGCGCCCCAGACCATAACTCCGGGTGTTCGTCCACTGTGGCGTTCGATAATGCACTCCGGAAGGTGGCGTTCACCGGCATAGCGTCTGACACGAATGCGGCCATCATGGTACCACAAATTAAAGCGGGATTCGTCAGAAAACACGACATGCTGCCAATCAGCACGCCAGTCTCTATGCTGATTGGCCCATTGTAGCCGCAGGCGGCGATGGTCGTGCGTTAGGGGGATCCTGTATAAAGGAGTCCGTGCGCGCAGTCCACACTGCAGCAGACGTCTACGAATTGATGAAGCACACAATGAAACACCTGTAGCTATTGACCACAGTGCTGCCAATTGTCTAGAGGAAGCTGTACGGTCCGTCCGCGCCATGCGGACCAGGTGTCTATCATCGCGAGCTGACGTCACATTTCGGGGTCCACTCCCGGATTTCCGAGTTGTCCGACACTCGTCCGTCCACTGCTTCCAAACGCGCATCACTGTGCTGCTGTTACGCTGCACACGAGAGGCTACTGCACGATACGACAATCCAGCTTCACGAAGGCCGATGATTCTCCCTCGTTCAAACTCTGTAAGTTGTTCAAATCTCGCTCTCTTTCGTCGACGAGGCATAAGTACAGATTGAGTTAACGTTTACCACTAGCAGATAACCACCGATAACCATACACGCCTCGCTACAGCCGTCTATTTATTCGGATCCATCAGCCGTTCAGAGGGCGCTGCTCAGCATACGCATGCGCTACGGATTTGCAATTCTAATCATTTGCATATCATGCGCTACTTTGCATTTCCTGAAAATTTCAGCTCACTCGCGTAAGTCCTTCATGCTGTTGCAGTTTTCACAAACGTGAGTGTAGAAAAAGTCCAGGGCTAGATAAAGTCAGCAACAAGATGATCAAAGAAATGGGGCCAAAAATGCTCTGTAAATTCACTAAGCTCATTAACATCATGCTGGAACTACAACATTTTCCAACCATCTGGAAAACTGCCATCATAGCACCCATCCTAAAGCCCGGAAAGGACCCCACACAGGCATCATCTTATCGGCCGATTAGTCTTCTGTCTACTCTCAGCAAAATCGCCGAAGCGGTCATCCTGACCAAGATACAAGGTTTCCTGGAAGAAAATGGTATCGAAATTCAAGAACAATACGGATTCAGAGCCAAGCATTCAACTGTACATCAATTGTACAGAGTTACAGAACTGATCTCTGAAGGATACAGTAATAAACAAATCACTGGAGCCCTCTTCCTCGATATATCGAAAGCCTTTGATTGTGTATGGTTAGAAGGCCTCACATACAAATTAATCACCCTGGGTTTCCCAGACTACATCATTAACATCATTAATTCCTATCTAACCGATAGACACTTTGTCGTTCATTATAACAATACTCACTCCACACGAAAAGTAGCTCTCGCTGGTTTACCCCCGGGAAGTTTACTTTCGCCCTGTCTTTTTCAATTTATACGAACGACACCCCACAACACCCCCTCACTACACTAGCATTATATGCAGACGACACTGCGATCCTCTATCAAAACGCGTCTATGGCCGCAGTCGTACAAACATTACAAGAACACATCCACGCACTAGAGTCCTGGATGACAAAATGGAAAATCAAAACGAATGTATCAAAATCTGAAGCTGTTTACTTTACCTACAAAACCAATATCGACCTGGCGATAACTCTGAAAATGTACGATGTAAATATTCCCTGGGCCAAGCAAGCCAAATATCTCGGTGTTATTTTAGACCAATGTTTATATGTTTGAATTATGTTTGATACAAGGAAATTGCCGACGAAATGAAGGCTCTGGAAGGCCAAGGAGCACAAATGCGAGGCAATATAGCATGATTATTCACCAGGCAAGGCCTAAACCGCTCCAACGGTCTCATTGTGCACTATTCAACGCATTACAGCCACGTCTATACCTCCCGTGATACCGTCTACCATCTCACAACACTTGTCTGAGGCGGAGTTACGCTCACAGAGGCCTTGATGTTTGCCTTTGACCCCACAACATCGGCGGAGTCGTCTGGAGTGGTGTCGCAGCCGATCATCATAGCTTCCATCAGACTCGCATCGTATTGTGTTCAGCGATGAATCCCGCTCAGCGATGAATCCCGCTTCCTCTTGAAGCAGATGACCACCGTGTTCGTGTCTGGAGAGGACGGGGCGAGCGGTCCCAATCAGCCTTTCTTTTACAAAGGCATACTGCCGTAACCCCTGGTGTGATGGTGTGGCGCGCTATTTCTTATGACAGCAGATCATCTTTAGTCATCCTCCATACATCTTTAAGAGCTCAACAATATGTTGATACCATCCTGCGGCCGGTTGCATTACCCTTCATAGCACGTCATTCTGGGGCCATTTGCCAACAAGATAATGCCAGGCCACATACCGCTCGCATATCTCTGGACTGTCTCCTTGGGGTTGATACACTTTCTTGGCCAGCAAGGTCACCAGACCTTTCACCTATCCAGCATGTCTGGGACATGGTATGCCGCCAGATTCGGGTACCACAAAATATCGTAGACCTGGTGTGACAAGTGATGAATGCCTAGCAGAATGTGTCGCAGAATGACATTAGGAACTTCTACCACTCCATGCCTCGACGAATGCAAGTATGCATTGCCGCCAGGGGCGGTTCGACCAACTACTAATTTGAACACTCAATGGGTGATTGTGAGCCGTGAACAGGTACTATGACCTTGATTTTTTAATAATTTTATTATCTGTGTATGAGCTATACACATATTCAATTTCATCAAAAACAACCACTTATTTCCTGGTGCTTCCATTTTTCTGCAAAAGAGGCGGGGGTAATATAATAGAAAGTAGACACGTTTCCTTAGACTTAACCTGCGCTCATACTGCTTTTTGAAATTAAGGTTTACAGTAAATGATAAATGAAACTAAATGTAACAAGGTCGTTCTCCCCCCCCCCATTTTTTTGTATTACAGCGGGTGTATAATTTTTTTAATGTCTATATTATATTGCTATCATCAAAAGACAGATGGATTTTTCGAAGAATTTTTCTTCCGAATTTCCACCAAAGAAAATTTTAGATACAAACTAGACTATACGTATGGAAAGAATAGGATTGATTAAATATCAGCTTAAAGTATTTAATGTACTTTAATTGCCATAAAGTATGAGCGAATGTGAAAAGAACACATTCCTGTGACACAACGACTGACGTTGATCGTTCACTAAAAGTTTATACTGCATATATTGTTACGTACGTACGGGTTCGTAATGGTTTGAATGCACATAAAATCGATGATAGCTTGATAAAATTTATTTTGCTGTTATGATTTATCTCACTTGCCTGATAGTAAAATCAGAACAAGCCACGAAATTCATCATGGCAAGGAGTGCAGGATTACGCCTGCGGTTGGCAAGATCACTGAGCACCATACAGGTTACAGAACGATAAAATTTATTCTCACAAAAGAAACATTTGACAGTTCTGGAATTTCCACAAAAGCACTCGTACAACGTTTCTCAGTGTAACAGAGCACAATCGGTAGTTAGGACTTCAAACTACTAAGAATCTCAAACAAATGAAATTCAAATCGCAACTAAAGAGCGAAGCTGGCACGGAGATCTCTCAATACTCCGAAGTGAAATTTGAGCTGTAAAACTGAAGATTGGTGCTCTCCCCGGTCTTATATCAATTTCCCCCGGGCGCCAAGAAATTTCCGATACCTTGGATTTCTCGAAGTTGCAGTTAGGCATATTCAGTTACGTTGCACCAGATACGGCTATAGCTACACATATAGTTATTGGGTCCATTACAGTTATACAAGGTTCGAGCCCCAAATCGCCAAGTTTCGCGACTTTTGGTGATTTCTCGCCAAATTTAGCGACAACAAAGAGCCGCCAAAACATTCGCTAGCTGGGCGATATCTCGCCAATTTACGGAGACAGTCAATTACCTCAATGTTAAATAGAACTTGCTCCTGTAATCTTATTTTTCCGGCAGAACTTCACTGCTCCAGGCATTTCGTACTACATTACATACAAGAATGATTAAAAAACATCTGCCAAAAATATAAAGGTAGTAGATGTGTCTGAAGTATAAGCAAATTTCGTAATGGAGTATGTGCGTCGAAATGGAGCGTTGGGATGATACAAAGCGATGTTGAGCAATGGGTAAAAGCACTGATGACGTAAATTGCTACTCTCGTTGCTGATTTCTAGTAGTTATGTATCACTGCATGAACGTTGTCTACGGAGCTGCGGACAGAGATCAAGTAACTGTTAAAAGGAGGTACTCGGAAAATCTTTCTCTGCACTTTCTTTAAACAGCTACTCCATTTTAGGCACAGCTCCATGTATAAAATGCATATCACCGAATCTCGTGTTTGTTTAGAGATGCATACCGCTCCAAATCTGCAAAAGTAATGATGATTTTCACCAGTTCAACGCTTTTACTTAACGCTTAAAAACGGCTTGTATCGCCTCAAAGCGCACACACAATCCATTACAAATTCTGCTTATTTCGTTCCCTATATCTGCCTCACATTTTTGCGAGATACTTTTTAATCACTTTATATATATATATATATGTATGTCTGCACAAGATAAAAATTTTATTTTTATTTCAAACCCTTTAGTTTTTAATATGGAAATTCTTTCTTTTCAAACTGCGTCATAAACCAAGCTCTGTTTTATTTCAAATAAAATTTAATGAGTAAACATTATTTGCTGATCTCTTTGAGGAAACACTTTCTTAATTAAAAATGTCTTATTGCAACATAATCTGTCTTCGAAAATTTCGAATTTTAAAACGCCAATCCAATCTCGCACCTGTTAATATAATTAATAGCTAATTCAGAATTCACATACCTGCTGAAATCTACGTTTTTGTGCAAATTAGATGCTCATCTCTTAAAATTGTACGTTGCTAGAAACGAAGAATCAAATCTTCCGATTCATAAATTCGTCACAATTTAACAATAACGCCATGTTTAAAATAATAATAATAATAAATAAAAGAAAGGAAAAAATTAAGAAAACTGATCGATAGTTTAAAAAAGAGCCAAAATTTGGTAAATTACTTAAGAAGTTCCCAAAACTCTTAATTTGAATTATTATTTTCCGACCTATCTAACAGTACAAAAATCAAAATCCTGCACTGTTTAAAAGAAGGATATGAGAGAAAATACACTGCCCGACATTGAAAATGCAACACCAAGAAGGAAAGGCCCAAACATTATGCAAATTAGGGTAGACGCAGGTCATCGAGTTATGCGAATGATGTGAAATGCGCAACTTTCCATCGCACGTTAGAGATATAAGGGAAGGAACCTGTAGAATGTTCAGTTTTCGTGCCGTTATTTCTGCTAGGGAAATCATCGTAGAAAATTTGTTCTTGTCTTACAGGACACGTCTAAATAGCAGAGAATGCCAAGCCGTCGTCAACGGAGGCAGTTTCTACTGACAGACGATTTTACGAGGGGCACTGTGATCGGATTGAGAAGGGCAGGTTGGTTTAGACGACAAATCTCAGCTGACACAGTGCACAAGCTGTGGCACGATGGCTGGAAAAAGAAAACGTGGCAAGTTCGATGAGTGTCGGTGCAGCCAGAGTGACGTCAGCACGTGTGGATCGACAAGCGGTGGCACACTCGCAAGCCACTTCTACCTCCATTCTACAGCACGTTCAAGACACCATGGATGCTCCCATATCGACCAGAACCATTTGCCGTCGATTGGTGGCTAGTGGCCTGCACTCGTGGCATCCGTTAAGAAGACTGCCATTGACCCCACATGCTAGGCTCCAACGTCTGCAATGGTGCCCGGCCTGGACCGATGTGGACGACGGAATGACACTAGGTCGTGTTCTCAGATGAGCTATGCTTCTGTTTGGAGATAGATTCAATCCAGCAGCAATTATGGAACCCCCAACTGCGCGACAACGTGGCATCATGGTCACCACTATTCTAGGTCACCACTATTTCGTATTCTGGGCACTATGACTGCCCAGCGATACGTGGATGATGATTAGCTGGCGACACTCCTCCTATCTTCAGGGAGTAGCCAATGTCCTTTATCTGCAGGATAATGCCCGACCACACACTGCTCGCATCAGCCAACTTGTTCTGCAAGGTATACAGATGCTTCCCTGGCCACCGTTCTCTCCTGATCTCTCACCAAACGAACACATTAGGGACAGATTGGACGCCATATGCACACCCTGCCATTGCGGCGTTCAGAAGACGAACTGCGGCAAATGGTTGACAGGAAATGAAAAGCCATTCCTCAGGACACCATCCGTAGTCTCATTGACTCTGTACCTAGATGTGTTGCTTCGTGTATCGCCGTCCAAGGTGGTGCTACAACCTAGTAAGCCGAAGCTGTTCTCGCTCTGTATTATGCATATCATTTCTAAATAAAGATCACTTATTGTTCGTTGCTGTCTCTCTCTGTTTGCCAAATTTCATCACTTTTGGGCTACTCCTTGGTGTTGCATTTTCAGGGTCGGGTAGCGTAGTAACACTAAATAATAGAAAACTTATTTCGAATTTTGAAACATTTTTTTAGAACAGTGTACTGTCATCGCAGGTAGTTGAAAACTTTCAAGAAAATCTGGTTGGTATAAGAATCAAAAATTGGTTATAAGGTTTGATCCAACAAAACCAAGTAAAATATAACTTTGTAAAAGATAATAATTCATAAAAATGGAATTAAACATTTTATGATTTGTTAACTATTTGCATATAGTTTGCCCATCTCGAACTAGATTTAAGTTTTTTTTTTATATGTCTAGATCCCTCAGTGATCGAGTAGATAACAGAAAATTTTAGGTTATTTGACCCGTCTAGAGTCCCGAAACACGCGTGCTTTTACGACTCTCCCCATGTATAACGAGGAAGGAGTTAGCTTACTTTAGAAAGACAGCAATGAAGTCATCCCGTCCCATAGTAATCAGATAGCCCTAGTATGCTTTACTGTCATCAAATAAATATAAAAATGCAGTTCCTTATATGCTTCGTTACATTTTTACGCAAATGATTTTTTTCAGAAACCTCTCTTTATCATGTAAAATTAAAATTTTTCGTGTTTATATTTTTATTTTTAGAGTTTCAATATTTTGCAGTGATCCACTTGTCTCTTCATTTATGTTTCTGTAGCAGTTAATCCGCAACCTAACACAGATGAAACACCTGTTTCACATAACAGTATGGCTAACATTAATAGCCAGACTTAGCAATATTATTCCTGTGCTAACTTTAATAAATTAGTTTTTCCTTTTATGTCAGAGTATCAATTTTTTATCCGAATTTTTTCTTACGAAACATTATATAATCATAGTATATTAATTTCCACTTCTCTATTTTAAATTAATTTAAGTCCCCCTAAAATAGCGAAGGGGGAAAAAAAGAAAAAGAAATCCTTCGTTGCTAATTAAATTTTCTAAATATCGTTGAGATGATTGACAATCTTTTGAATTATAATAGTTGTAAAAGTGTCAATGTAGGCATCGTCGATTCTTCAATCAAAGAATCATGTGGCTGTATCATATTTAGTTTGGTTTATTTGAGTATGGCAAAGCCGTCGAAGGCTATCTGCCTAAGCAGAATGATGCTTTCATGAAGGTCTTTTTAAGGGCAACTGGCTCCTATACACGTCATACATGAGGAAAACAACGAAATCGTCCATGCAGTTAGCCCTTTTGTCGAGATTAAACGCCGAACCGAATTACCAGAGGAAGCGACCTTACTGCTCGGCGGTTGGTGGGTTCGGTCTCTATCAGAAATGAGATAGAAGATTTCAGCAGTTGGAAGAGCAAAAAGATTTTACATTTAAAGAAATGATTGGAGCAAAGCGAAAACAAATGTAACGTAATCTGTCGCGGAAAATAATATTGGACTGTGGAAAAGGTATTTTTTACATATAAAATCGTTTCACTCTTCCGCCTGTTGAAATTTTCTTTCCCACTTTTGAAATATATAGACCTATTTCTGATTACTCTCGAAATTGATTTCAAAATCTACGCCAAAATAAGGTTGCTTTTGTGACCAGTTTTAAAATCCATAGTTTCTGTAACATTAAAATAGGGTACTTGTTCATAAACATACTTGTAAGGTACCCTGGAAACAGCTCTTATTTTTCAAATAAATATGAACAAATATTATTGAAATATTGTCGCATGTTTTCTGTCTATATTTATGCTTTGTCAGCTAAACGTGTTGACACCGATGAATAATGTTGCATTATTATTCGTGTAAATAGGTCTATTATATGTATAGGTTCTATTAAATATCTTGGTAAACGACCAGAGGTTCTATAACCAAATTTTCTATCCCTCACCTTATATACGAAGGCTGAACAAGGAAAATCCAGGAACTGCGCGACTTTCCTTTTCCTTCCAGAACATGGTTGTAACAAAAAGTCCTTTATCTTTATTACTGGGATATTTTATTGAGACTAGCGACTTCTATTTTTGTTTCTCAGGTGTTGTAAAAATTGTGCATACAAAACAAATATTAAATTAAAATCTGGTATGTGCTATAGTAAAAATGAAATTCTTTTACACTCATATTATAGTTTTATAAAGCTTAAATAATGAGCCAGATCTTGTTTATTGTCCACAGGAATTCCAAAATTTTCAAGTTGTAGATTTCAGCTGCTGATATACATATATCAATCTGTTTTGACGAACATAAAACTGATAGCTTAATGACACACAAAAAAACTGATTATATATATATATACATATATACATACATATAGCGAATTTGTAGCGCATCCTAAATTAGTTTTCTTACCTAGATAAATATTAATAAATCTTCTTATATATTATAGAGTGGTTTTTAGTTTTCAAATTTACCATTTTAGGTAAATAGTTCTAATTTAATTTTAAAAATTCTCTTCATTAAATAAAAAAGTTATGCTTGTGAAGCGGTTCTAAATTCACACCCAATATTATTGTAATATACGACTTATTAAGCTTTCCATTTTTAATTGTTGAAGTTATTTAACTTCCATATTTTAATACAAATTCCATATTTTAATATTAGAAACAATTAACTATTCTGCTTTCCAGTTACTCTAAGCGATATACTTTTACTTTAATTTATGATACGCATTATATTAATAATAAATAATTATGGGCCTCTGCAGCATTTTCATAATGAATAAAAAAATTATGTTGTTCGAAACATGGCATCTCATCAGCCTAATTTCAAGACGCCTTACGACCAAGCGGTAAAGTCACTAAACATTAGTAGTTTAACCCCTTATTCTAGATACTTTTTGTGGATAATATCACGGCAATCCCACGTTCTTTTTGTTAGTCAAATTGCGCTTTCGACGCTGCCGACGGGCTCACTGGGCACAGAACAAAAATCTTTTTGGCCTGTGTTGTGGAAGTAAATCCACTTTTTATCGCAAGTGACGATCCGGTCCAGAATTTTGACATAGCACTAATGTCTAACTCCTTAGCAAGCTCTCGAGTGGTTGTATACTGATTTTCTTTCACAACTTCTCGCAGGCGGGCCTCATCAACATCAGTAAAGCCGCCAGAATGCTCAGCGTCTTGAATGTCATAGTCCTTGTTTTTGAACTTTCGGTTCCAAACCTTCACAAGTCATGTGATACAACATTAGTACCCAAAGCTGTACACATGATTTGGTGGCATTTTGTAGCTGACTTTTTGCAACAGAACTGGAAGCAAATTATGGTTCTAATCTGGTAGCGTGATAGTTCTTTTCAGACACTTAATGGTAACGATATTTCTTTATAAATTTCACAACACAGTGTTCTAAAACAAGTCTCTTTCTTTCAAATGCCAAAAGCCATTTGACAAAATATGATTGAAAACGCCAATCGTAATGAATCTACGAACTGTTTGCGAAAACGATATTTGCGGTGGCGGGAAACTTTCGTTAAAACCCGATACATATGTATTGATGGTTATATGGATTCCCCTTGAAAAGTCGGGATCTTTTCCATGGAATCAGCAACAATTCTTCTCCTTTACTCTGTTTTTCATTCACTTTGCTGTATCTTTATTCATTCCAATCATATTTCCAAAATAGTGCATATTACAATAGCGCACAGTAAAATGCTTTCTTAACTGCCAATTTTTAGCACAATAGCACACTTTTGATTTCACTTCGAATTTCCTAGGAAAAAATTTCCTTGATTATCTCTGCTACTGTATAAGATTATGTTCTTCCTCTTTCCAGCACGTCAGATTATGTTCTTCCTTTTTCCAGCACGTCTTCGTGGTGTAACGGTTAGCACACCCGGCGCGTTTTCCAGAAGTCCAGGATCAAGTCCCAACGAGGGCATAGCTCATTTTTCATGTCTCTTGCTCCAAAATAACCTAATGATTCTACAGTGGCGCTCGAACTAAAATGTGGTGGATGATGATACATCACCATCAGGATTTGGGGATTGAATCCCCTAATCTCCCGTCGCCCTTTAAAAAGGGTAGTATATAAGGTATTTTATCCCTCCTTTGTGCATGCCTTCGTGGTGTAACGGTAGCACATTCGAGAGGTTCAGGTTCGAGTCCCGGTGAAAGCATTGCTAAATTTTGATGTCTCCTGTATCAAAGAAATCGTAATGAATCTACAACTGAATTTAATTATATATATATAAAACAGAGGGATTGTCACTTTCTTTAGAACGAAGTCAGAAAAATATTTCTGAACACTTTTTTTGGAAATTTGTGATTTAGCTTTAAATATAAATATAATAACCTAATTTGAAGAGGAGTGAAAAAATACTAAATTGATAAAAGAATTAATTTTAAAAAAATTATCATAGTAGAAATGAAAGAACCGATATACGTTTTAATCTTACAAAAAAACTGAGATATGAAAAATTTAAGGAGTTGTCTTTTGACTTTCATTTTCTAACCAGTGAAAAATTAACATTATTAAATTTAGGCAATCCAAATAAAGAAGCTTATAATTTAGCATTTAAATATCTAAATTATATACAAATAAAAATTTCATTAGAACTTTCTAGTTTTAAAAACCAGTTATTTGAACAGTAAAACTGCTGAAATCTTTCAAAGATAACTCTCTAATTACAGCCTAATTCAATCACAATGAAATTTGAAGCTGGAATAAGGCTAATATTCCCAGTTACTAATGCTGATAATTACAGCCTAGTTCAATCACAATGAAATATGAAGCCGGAATAAGGCTAATATTCCCAGTTACTGATGCTGATGATCAGAGAAGCTTCAACAATCTTAAAATAATAAAAAATTTTGAAACATCTTTAGTTGGTCATAGAAAACTTTCAAACATAGCTATTCACAGTATAGAATATGAATTAAGTTATCAAATTCATTCTGGAAAAATGTTGATGATTTTGTTCTATAAAGGTAAGAAGAATTAAATTATGGATATAAAATCATATAATTAGTACAGTATTTTGTACACTCTTTACACTGCTATCTATTCTGTTTGTTTGTTATTTGCTATTTTTCAAAAAAGTATTTTTTTTTAATTTCTCAGTTTATATATATAGATTATTATTTGTAATATAATTTTTCTGAATATATAAAGCTATGATTAAAACTATTATAAGTTTTAGAATGTTGTGATTTGAAATAGTTACCTTTGATGAATATGAAACAGTATAAATATCATTAATTTCAATAAATATAGGCCTCAATGCCTCTGCCTGAGACAAAAAAAATCTAGGTAAGCCTTTACTTAGAGTCAGCATTATAATATATATTTGAACAATTCCTCAGTGTAACCTGAAAAATACGTAGCTATATTTATAATCATAAAAACATATACAATTTCTATACCTTTCACTAGATAACTTTGAAGCATTATTTACAATTCAATCAGTTCTTATGATTCAGAGAACGCAAAGAGATAATATAAAAATGAGCTCTGTGCTTCAAATCCCTAATGTATTAGTCAACTCCTAAATGTATTGTTTTCATGTGGTATGCATTGTCATGAGCCTGAGCACATATGTCTGGGACAAGAATATTTGCATCTGATAAATGTTTGTTAATATAATTCAATTCAAATTGAATTTTCAGAATATATTTTCATATATGAAATGTTCAGAAATTTTTATACATGGAACATATCTTATAATGTATTTTGTTTACATCATTTAATGACTATTATCTATAAATATGTTACGTTACTTAGCATTCCTAACTGCGTAAGTTATTTTCTGTTTCATCCTCCCATAAACAAAATAAATCATTAAATTTTAATGTTTTTCTGCATCAATTATTTTCCTTAGTCCCAGAAATAAAATAAATTAACTTACTTTAATGTTTTTCCTAAAATAAATTAGAGTAGTCATTTAAATATTTTCAATAAAAATATGGCCACAATGTGACCTAATCTGAGAGTTTATAAAACAAGCCCCAAAATACTGTTGTTTTTAAGAACAAATGTTCCTCAAATGAAGTTCATCTGAACTCTGGGCAGTGGCCATTACATGTTTTGTTATGCCGCACATTTAACAATTTTACTGCACTGAATTTACTGTCTCTCATTTTACATTACAAGTGAATC
>KK121050.1:1360-34257 GCA_000611955.2 Stegodyphus mimosarum
CCTAAAGTTAAACCTTGTTTGTTTGGCCCAAGTGTACCTATGAGTTTGACATCCCTGGTCTACATTTTCGTAATTAATCCAAATCTATCATATGGTAATAAAATGAAATTAAATCTGTGCTTGCCTGTGAAATGTTACTCCTGGAATAGGTTTTGAAGCTTTGTTTGTGCACCTACGAGTACAGCAAGCTCCCATTTTGAATACTCTTCGATATACGGTATCAGTATTCAGTTCCTTTTCTGTTACCGGTTCTCAGTTTCTCTTTCGTAATTAATCCAAATCTATCATATGGTAATAAAATGAAATTAAATCTGTGCTTGCCTGTGAAATGTTACTCCTGGAATAGGTTTTGAAGCTTTGTTTGTGCACCTACGAGTACAGCAAGCTCCCATTTTGAATACTCTTCGATATACGGTATCAGTATTCAGTTCCTTTTCTGTTACCGGTTCTCAGTTTCTCAGAGAAACCTTTAATCCAGGAGAGAGTTAATTGAGAATCGAAAATTTCGCCACTTATTAATTATGACACTGAGAGAAATATTGCTATATGCTCCAGTTAGCCATTCTTTGTCTATGAATGAGACCTACGTACGTTAAGAAGCGAACATGAACTTCGAATTTCCGGGAAGAGAAAACTTGCCTGGGAAACATTAACAATCTGGAATCAATAAGACGACCATTCATCAGCAAACCTCCTTCGGCAAGATACACAAATGTTTTCACCGTCGTCGATCGCCCTATTTTCAAATTCTTAATAAGCTGTCTTGCTGATGTGGCACGTTCACAGGTTCACATCATCTTGACCACACATGGTACTTCTGCCGAACTGGCAAATGTTTCTGTCATCTATTCCACACATTTGTGTAGAATTGTATATAATTTTACACAAATATGTGATTACAAATGAAAAGTTAACTTGTTAGCGTATCTGTTTGTATATTTATTAATTTCTACGAGGATTACAGGATTTGGAGGTAATTTAATTTTTTAGTGGACTCAAAGTGTAAATTCGAAATGATTATTTTACAGTTATACAAAAACAAAATGATGAATTGAAAATGAGAAATTATCAAGCTTCTCCTCTAAAAATTTTAAAAAAGTACATGTTACAATATTACGCGGAGGACAAAAATTGTATTTAATTTAAAAGATTTTGATATTTGGAATATAAACTAAAAGTAGGAATACTCTATCAATAACATCGAAAGAAGTATACAAATTTTCACGCTTATACCACTTAGAAGGAAACTGAGCTTTAAAATGTGTTATATTTTTTCCATATTTTGGTATTTTATAGGTACTTTAAGGCATTTTTCATTCTTTACGCATAACATAAACATTTTGCTAAAATCTACTTTTTTGTAGTCCAATAGCTTAAAATTTTACAAAACAAATTCAAATTCAAAATCGCTGTTGCAAGTCATCGAAAAATAACCAAGATGGGATATTTTCGCAAACGCAACTAAACTATAAAATTGCCACTGCCCATCCAACAATGCATGGTTCTTTTATGCTATTACCGGTAACCGCATAAAAGAAGTACCAATTAAAAATCGGCAGTGTTAGCGGTTTTTGATTGGTGTGGAACTGTCGTGTGTGGAAGTACTACCAAAGAGATCTCAAGGATGCTCTAGATGTAACCAAATAAACACCCCCTCTGGAGACTAAAGCTTGGAAGCCTTGCGTCAGTCAGAGTACAGGGTTGGCGCCTCCTTTTATTCTTATCTCCATGTTCTAGCCAGCCCAGGACGTGGGATGTATATCTGCTTACCTTTGTTAGCCACCTGGTGTTTCCGACCACCGTCACTGTACAATGTACAGTGTACATACGGACAGAATAAAGGACTCCTCTTTCCAAAACAAATTGCAAAATGGATGTTTTCGTGGCATCTGCAGGTAAGTTCGTACGTATGTATCTAGCATAACTCAAAACGATTAATTGTAGATCGTTGAAATTTTGTATATGGAGCTGCTATAGCATCTAGTTGTTGTGCTCCCTTTATAAGATATTTCTCCCGCCTTCTTGGTGTAATGGCCAGCACACTCGGTGCGCATTCCAGAGGTCCGAGGTTCGAGTCCCGGGTAGGACTTTTTCTCCTTTTTCATGTTTTTTGATTCCAAATAACCTAATGTCTCTTCAGTGGTTCCCGAACTAAAAAAAGGTGATGGATGATGATTCTTAACCACCAGGATTTGGCGATTGGGTCCCCTAATCCCCCACTCGCCCTTTAAAAGGGGAGTATATAAAGTACTTCTCCCGCCTTCTTAGCATGCCTTCGTGGTGTAATGGTCAAACACTCGACGCGTATTCGAGAGGTTCGAATTCCGGCGAGAGCGATGCCAATTTTTCACGTCTCTCAGCATCAAAAATCCTAATGTCTCTACAGGTTTTTTTTATTGCAGTATACCTTAAGTATTATCCGTCTTAAAAGTCCTTACCTGGCCTTTAGTTTCGTAACCGTTGGGCTTAGATACATGCTTCTAATTATAGAAATATTTTAAATGACGAAAATATTCATGTTTTGGCAATTTGAAATTTAAAAAAATAATGATAACTTTGGACAAAGAACGAAATCTAACTTTGACGCGGTCTCCCGTTTCCTAAACTTGTATTTGGGAAAGGTTTAATACTCGTTAAGAAAAAATAAAAATACAAGAAATTTGACTCTCGACGACAAAAACTGAATTTGAAAATTTGCAACTTTTGATATCGTTTTCGACTTGCCTTTAGGGACCGGATAATTAAATTAGAATAATTAGAGGAAATAAGTTAAAATGAATTGCAGCTAAAAATGTGTATAATTTAATAAGCCATACAAGGAAGTCATATGATGATGTTCACATCAGTGCTTTTACTTTTTTTTTTCATTTTTTGGTTCGATAAACCATCGAAGACATTTTAGAGGTCTATTTGATTACTTTTGTTGTTATGTAGACAGTGAATAGAGATTTATTAAATGCCAAATATATATTTGTAGATCTTAAATAATTTTTAAATGTTTTTTATTTAGAAAATTCATCTCACAGTAGTAAAACTTACCGCAACTGAGGGGAAAGTTCGCACTAGTATTGCAGTGTCTGGAACTTTATTTTGGCGTTTGTACTTTATAAAAAATTACAAAAATTCAAAACAAATTCAAAGAGGATGCGAAAATTCGATTTTCCTAGAAATAACGGAAATAAAACTCTGAAATGCTTCTGTTGATAAATTCCCCATAACATTAACTGTAATGCCGATAGAGGGCGCTTTTCTGTTTGTTTATGAGTAGTGAGAGGAGTTTGAGATGTGAACTGAGGTGTACTGAACCTTCGATGCAAGTTATGCTGTTTTAATAAATATATATAGTGTGTTATATCTCTGTTTGTGACGAAAGAGAAGTTTTTATTCTTGAACTTTTTATTATGGTGCATCGGCCGGAAAGATTATCGTTTGTTTCAAAATGCAATATAATTTGATGTTCTTCGAATGTGTTTCGATTTCATATAGTGTATGCCGATTGTGTTCGTTCTGAAAAATGAAAGTTTCTCCTGATTCAATGAATTGGATACTCTACAATTGGATGTGAATTTGGGTAAGATTATTAAATCTTAATCTGCAACAAGGTAAGCTTTACTATTCTTTATTGTTAAACATGAATCTTATATTGCAAATTACTTCTAACTCCTCTTCTTAACGTTCTAAAATCGAAAGAGAAACTTAGTTAAAGAATATCAAGTTAATTTGAAAGAATAGAAATTGATTTAAAAATGGAAATAGCAAAGGCTAAACGAACTGCATTAAGATCTCTTACAACAAGATTAATTTCTAAAATCGAAAGTAAAATATTAGAAAATGAAATAGAAGAAGAAGAGTTGGAAGAACTTTCAGAACAACTAAATTTGAAGTCTAAACAACTAAAAGAAATTGATTCTGAAATCCAAAGTCAAATTACAGATGTTAAAGAAATTGAAACCGAAATTATTAAATGTGATGAGTATCATGAAAAATTGATTAATTGTACATGTAAGTTGAAAGTTGCTATTAATAAATGCAAACCAGTTATACAAAGAACACATCAACAACCTGTTAGTTTGTTAAAATTAGAAAAACAATTTGTTAAATTACCTTCATTATCAGTAAGAAGATTTGATGGTGATCCTGCCGATTGGCAAAGATTCTGGGACCAGTTCGAATCTTTGATACACAAAAATGAAGATTTATCTAACGTTGATAAATTTAATTATTTACATTCATACTTAACTGGAATAGCCGCGAATGCAATTAAAGGTATTACGCTGACAAACAACAATTATGACGCAGCTATAGTAACTTTAAAGGAAAGATTTGGGAAAAGAACTTTAGTTATTAATTCTCATTTAACTAAGTTGCTGAATCTAACACCTGTTAGGAAATCATCAGATGTCTCTTTGCTTAGAGAACTGTTAGATACTTGTCAAACAGAAGTTCGTAATTTAGAAGCATTAGGGGTAAATTCAGAAACTTATGGATCTCTATTGTGTAATATACTGATTAAATTACTACCGCAAGATATTGTTCTAGATATTACTAAAAAATGCGAATCAGATGAAGATTGGAAGGTTTCGAGAATAATTAATATTCTAAAAACGGAAGTTGAAAGTAGGGAAAGAACATTATTTCTAATAAAGAACAAGCATTCAAATGAATACGAAACAAAATTCCAAACCCCATCAGGAAGAATTAGTGATACAAATGCAAAGTTACAAAACCGAAACACTTTCGTGAAGATTCAGAACACACCTTCGGCGATGTCATTTAGTACCGCACACACTATATGCATATTCTGTTCTGCGCCACACGATTCGTTTAAATGTAAAATGTCACCACAAAATAAATTAGAAATTTTAAAGAATACTAAACGCTGTTTTAAATGTTTCAGAATGTATCATATTAGTAAAAACTGTTATTCTAACAAACTTTCTTGTTTCAAATGTAAAAGTGGAAGTCATCATAGTTCCATTTGTTTGGGTAATAACCGAAATAATAATTCTGCAAAAATTAATCAAACGAATAAGCCTGAAGATAAATGTAAAGAATCACTGAACTTAAATTGTGATGCTGAGAATATTCAAATGTCAAATAATTCTAATTCTGAAATTGTCAGTTCAGTTTCACAGTGTAATGCTAGCATGACATGTTCAAAAAATGTTTATTTACAAACATGCACAGTTGTTGCGAAATCAGAGTTTAACTCTAAAATTGCCAGGATTCTTTTGGATAATGGATCCCAAAAATCTTTCGTAAATGAAAATTTAGCGAATATTCTTAAACTAAAACCTATTCGCTATGAGCTACTTTCTGTTTATTCCTTTGGAATGCAACAAGCAACACAGAAAAAGTATCCAGTTGTAGAATTCGAAATTAAAGCGAGGAATAACGCCCACACATTCAAGATCGAAACACTCGTCATACCATGCATCTCTGGCGCCATAATTTCCCCTCCGAATAAACAAATATCAGAATTTATGACTAATCGTCATTTGGAGCTAGCTGACTCATGCTACGGAAATAAATATTTGGATGTTCAAATCCTTATAGGATCAGATTACATCTGGGAATTTATTTTAGACGAAAAAATCGCAATTAGCAAGCATATAGGCGCAATAAAAACTGTCTTTGGATGGGTAATTACTGGTTCAGAATTTAGAAAAGAGGAAGCTTGTTCACAAAATATTGCCGTTATGAAGAACGCGGTAATAAATAATGACATCAGAACATTTTGGGAATTGGATTCTATTGGTATTTTGACAGAAAGTGAAGAATTGTCTATGAAAGATAAACAAATAATTGATCAATTTGAAAATTCTTTATCCTTTAATAACGGTAGATATCAAACTAAATTGCTTTGGAAATCTAACCCTGATGAATTAAATAATAATTTTCAAATTGCGAAAAGGCGTTTTGAGATTTTAAAAGCTAAATTGGATAAAGATATAGAAGTGCGTGAAGAATACACAAAAATAATTGAAGAACAGCTACAAAATGGAATTGTTGAAGTATATGAGAATAAAGATCTCGAATCAGGTTATTACATGCCCCATAGAGCAGTGATAAGACCAGATAAAGAAACTTCTCGCGTTAGAATTGTTTTCGATGCATCAAGTAAAGGAGAAAATTCTAAATCCTTAAATGATTTGTTAGAAGCTGGACCTAATTTAAATCCTAACATATTAGATGTTATTCTTAAATTTCGAGAACACAATATCGCTTTTTCCGCTGACATAGAAAAGGCATTCCTCATGATAAGTATTGCCGAGGAAGATCGTAAATACTTAAAATTCTTTTGGTTTCAAAATGATAATTGGAAATCGTTCAAAATTATGAACATGACACGTTTACCATTTGGGATTACTACCAGTCCATTCATTCTAGCAGCTACAATAAAACACCATATTAAAAAATACATCACTAAAAAACCCGAAAGTTATGAAATGCTCAATTCATCTTTATATGTTGATGATTTGTATTATGGAGCAAATACAGTAGAAAGGGCGTATCAGCTGTCATCGGATGCAGTAACTATTTTAAAGTACGCGAGTATGAATTTACGTAAATTTAATACAAATTCTAAGAAGTTAAAGGACATGTGGTTAAAAAATGGTTTATCCATGAATGATTCCGCTACACAAGCTAAAATTTTAGGTCTTAATTGGGATACAGAAAACGATTCTATTAGACTAGATTTAAAGTCTTTAGAATCATCTTTAATTAGCTGTGTGTCATATACTAAAAGAACAGTGTTACAAGTTGCAGCTAAAATCTATGATCCTACTGGATTTATATCTCCGTTTGTGATTAGAATTAAAATCCTGCTGCAACAAATTTGGGTAAAAGGTCTTGATTGGGATGAGCAACTTCCAAAAGATATTGAAACTGAATTTCAAAAATGGCTCGCAGAAATAACTCATTTACAAGGGATGTCGATTGACAGAAAATATTTTCAGAATGTTAATAGGCTAAATAGTGACATTTCTTTACATATATTTTGTGACGCAAGTAATAATGCATATGGAAGTGTAGCATATTTTAGATACATAAATAAGTTTGGTGAAATTAAAACAAGTTTCATCTTATCGAAAACTCGAGTAGCTCCTCTTAAAAGCTTAACACTACCCCGGTTAGAATTGATGGGAGCAGTTACTGCAGCAAGAATTGCAAAATATCTAACTAAATTATTTAATCATATTTGTCAACATGTATATTTCTGGACAGACTCACAGATCGTATTACATTGGATCAAAGGATCTTCTAGGAACTGGAAACCCTTTGTCTCCAATAGAGTTGCAGAAATTCAAACCTTGACGAATCCCACTAATTGGAAACACTGTAGCGGTAAAGAAAATCCCGCAGACTTATTAACCAGAGGTTTGAGCGTGAATTATCTGAAGAATTGTTCACTTTGGTGGTATGGTCCAGAATGGTTACAAAATCAGTGTACTAATTGGCCAATTCAACAGAATTTTGACATAGAGAACGATGAACAATTAGAACGCCGTACTAAGATATTTGTTTGTGACGTTATTGTGAAAAAAGATGAACAACTATTAGACATAAGAAAATTTAGTAGCGTGTTGAAATTTCTGAGAATTGTGGCATGGATCAAACGTTTTGTTGCTAAAGCAAGAAAACTATCAGCTAATAGTGGACCATTAAGTGCTTCTGAAATTCAGGATGCTGAAGTATTTTGTGTTCGCAAAGCTCAGATGGATTTCTTCACACCTGAAATTAAGGCACTTCAATCTGGCAAATCAATTTCTCCGAGCTCTAGTATATTCAGCTTGGCACCATTTCTTGATAAAAACCAAATTCTTCGAATTAAAGGAAGACTAGAAGGTACTGAGTATACAGTCGACGAAAAACATCCAGTTCTTCTTCCTAAAGACTCCAGATTTACTGAATTAATTGTAAAAAGAGAACATAACAACGTTCTACATGCAGGGGTGGCTACAACTTTAACAAAAATGCGACAGAAGTTTTGGATTCCTAAAGGCCGCCAATTGGTGAAGAAAGTCATAGGAAGCTGTCTGATATGTCGAAAATATGCAGCAAAACCAGCGAAACAAATGACAGCTCAATTACCCAAAGAGAGGATTACAGAAACACCACCTTTTTACGTTACCGGTGTGGATTTCACGGGTCCTGTTTACATTACATCTGGAAATGGGAGTCAGAAGTCGTACATCGTATTGTTCACGTGCGCCGTTACACGGGCATTACATCTGGAACTTGTTTCCAACATGTCTGCAAACAAATTCATTTTGGCCCTCCGACGTTTCATTTCAAGAAGAGGCAACTGTCGTACCTTTTATTCGGATAATGCGAAAACCTTCAGGTATGCTGCTAAAGATTTGCAATATTTTTACAGTATAATTAAAGGACAAGACTTTCAAAATTTTCTAGCAAATGAAGGCTTTACCTGGAAATTTATCGTTGAACTTGCCCCATGGTGGGGAGGCTTCTACGAGAGTCTTATGAAGAGCATTAAGGAACCTCTGAAAAAGATTTTAGGCAGAGCTCAACTAAATTTTGAAGAATTTATGACTGTGTTGACCGAGGTTGAAAATATTGTGAACAGACGACCTTTGACATATGTTTATAATGACTTGCATGAACCTGAACCGCTTACACCGGCTGATTTTCTGTTGATCGGACATACAATTGAATATCCATGTAATTTTGCTGAAATCCTGAATACTTCTCCAACTAGAGAAGGTCTACTGAAACGAAAACAATATCAAACAACACTTCTAAAACATATCTGGAAAAAATGGAAAAATCAATACCTTCTCAATTTACGAAATGCTCATTTCTTCGATACTCCTGAAAGTAAGAAGAATCTTAACGTTGGTGATATAGTTTTACTTGAGGGAACAACAAAATCTAAGTTCTTGTGGAATTTAGGTCGAATAATTCAAGTGTTTAAAGGACGTGATGGTCTTGTTAGATCATGTATGGTGAAAACTAAAAGAGGGGACTTTAAGAGACCTGTGCAGTTAATATACCCTCTTGAACTATCAGACTGAAAATGAACTGAACTATCAACTTTTATTCAATATTTATAGTCTGTGTTTATCTAAATAATTTTTAGTTAATCACTTGAGTTAATTCTAATAATTTACTGTTTATAATTCAAGTTAATATTTACCTTTTGAGTAACTTTTGAATTTTTATGCTATTAATTGTTTGTTGATTTTATAGCTTTCTTTTTTTTTTTGCTGCTTATGTTTGCATCAGGTAATGTATCTGATATTGATATGTAAGTAGTTTCTTACATTTGTTATATTTTTTTGTATGCTGATATAGTGAAAATTTTGTATCAGGTGGGGAGTGTTGATAAATTCCCCATAACATTAACTGTAATGCCGATAGAGGGCGCTTTTTCTGTTTGCTTATGAGTAGTGAGAGGAGTTTGAGATGTGAACCGAGGTATACTGAACCTTCGATGCAAGTTATGCTGTTTTAATAAATAAATATAGTGTGTTATATCTCTGTTTGTGACGAAAGAGAAGTTTTTATTCTTGAACTTTTTATTAGCTTCTTAATGAGGAACTGTTCCCATATGAATATCACCGTGATCATAATTTAGTTGATATTTGTAATTTGCATTCAAAAGTTTCGACAGAAGGAAAAAGATATAACGAAAGTATGCAGATGTTGAGATCACATGATGACTTTTTTTTAACACTCTTCTTCTCAATTTAATTCCAGATGTCAGTTAAAAGTAACTATTCTTCATCTGCCTAATATTTCAAGCAAGAATTCCGTTTCTAAAAATGTGCCGCTTGGGGCAGGCCGCTACCTCTAGCTATGCCACTGCTCAAGGGCCCCCAACAAACCTTTCCTTTGTCCTTTGGCTACTTTATAAAGAAAAATTTCAGGTTTTACTTTAATTCAATTTAGATAAGATTCACTTTAACCTAAAAATATAAATAATATCAAAATTACAGGTGTGTAAAAATGTAATAAAAAAACAAAACCTTCCTAATCAAACGAGATATACTATTATTCTACTTCGTTTTCGTCTCTTACTAAGGACTCACACAACAGGCGTAGCATGAATCATCATCAATTCGTTCTTAAATTCACTCAGAACCTATCGGAGCTGGCTGAATTTAATTGACTGACCACCGGATATACTGAGAAATGCTAGAATTAAAAATTAATTTGTTCGGTTGAAAAGACTCGAAAAGGATTAGAACTCAGTAAAATAAAACAGTTTTGTTTGACGACTAAGAATTCGAAGTGTATGTACACTCTTTAAGAACAGATATTGCACACAGTTATGCTAATTTTATTTACGACGATCCTTCATACTCGGATACCAATGGTCTATAACATGTTTAACATGAACGAACTAGAACATGAATTTCTTGCCATCGAAATGGTCGAAATTTATCTAGCTTTCTATAGCCATACACAGAAAAATTAATAATTTTTATTATAATAATTTATTTATTTATCTTTGACACACCTTTTTATAGGTTACTCATTATTAGCCCAGAACAGCATTAGCCCGAATGAGCTATCGGTCTGGAAACGGGATGTAGCGGCATATCACTTCAGTATCTGAACCACTTTTCAAACTGTTGTCACGAAATATTATCGCTCTGTATTACTTTTAAAGAAATTACATAATGAAGAATCTGCATGAATATATATATGTTTCTCGCACTGTGAAAAAACGACGGTACCTCCTAGGCTATTAAATTTTGAATAAGGTAGTTCTCCACCCGAACATGTGCACCTGGAAGCCCAAATTTTGAATTTCGAATTTTATATGTCATATTTTATAAAACTTTAATTAAATTTTTAGCAAATTCAGCGATCTTAAAATGAGCAGTGGCAACACTCTACGGATTAAAACATTGTTATCTCCAACGCGTGAGATTGTATATAGGAAATTCTAAACATGTATTTAAACATTTTGTGATTTTGGTATTCAACTGAATTTTATGTTGCGTAAGTGCGAAAAACATGATATTTAATTAACAAATTTAATCGACAGGCGCGATCTTGCACTCCTTACCATGATGAATTTCCTGAGGGGCTTATTCCAATATTACTACCAGGCAAGATAAGTTACAACAACAACAACAAACTTAACATACAAAACGTTAATACTAGAAAGACAAAAAAAAAAAAAAGGTTTTGCAGGCCATCTTATTGAGAAAGCTGTATATCGATATGATAAACTAAGAACAGACTGGGGGAAAAAATTTTAAATGCATACCAACACTTAAAGCTTCACGGGGAATTCTAAACACATGCTGCTTCTAAATTTTGCTGTTGAATTGCTCATGGCATAAATGCGAAGAAAATTGTGCTTAATAATAAAGGTTAAAAAGACAAAAAGAAATGGGTTAGCAGCAGTGAGTGCAACAGCAGACTGGTAGACTGCGAGCTCAGCAAGAGCGTAGAAAAACCTTAACAACCCCTTTGGGGTGGCCGTTAAAATCTGAGCCCTTTTAGGTTTTTCTTTTTTGTTATTGATTTTTTATTTCATATTTATTTATTTAAATATTATTTTGTTTATTTATTTATTTTTTTATTTTCATAAACCTAAGGCAATTTTAATTTTAGAAATTAAATACTAATAAACAGAGGCCTAATCTGATAACAAATGAAAACGTTTCTTATAGTTATCATGAGCATAATTATAACTGTAAATAGCTAAAAATTAGAATATTTTTAGAGAGAGAATATTTCAACTAGTTGGTACTTCTCAAATAAATGAAACAAATATTTCTAAAATATTCTAAAATTTCTAATGTGGCTAGTTTCTAAAATATTCAACAAAGCTTAGATACACGCTACATATCCTTACCTTTTCTTCACCAGTTTGAAATATGCGAATTATTTGCCATTTTTGCATTATGCCACGATATTCCGAAACTTCTGTCGTGCTCTTAATGTACAATCATCTTCATGTGTCTATACAATTAGAATTTAACCATTATCTTTCCATTTTTTTTTATAACTAAAAATAAAAAAGTTATTGGAGAAAACATGAAGCAGTACTTAAGAGAAATTGCGGTTACTTTGCACATTAAACTTTGATACTCGGTAATCAGTATTTCCAAACAATGTTAAACTGGTAAACTGCACCAAAATAAACACTGTATTTCTTGTCATCCAAAGACGTATATCTAGATATATCTGGCTCTATCCGAACGGGCATGCAATATACAATACAGTGCCATTTCGAAGATAAATACTCAGCTATTCTATCACTGCAAAGTTAGTTTATTCTAAAAACAGCAGATGTAATGTATTTAATTGACTGAAGAAAATAACAACTTATAATACTAATATCTTCTGAAATGGTTTAAAGCATATCTGAAATCTCGGAGGTCATAATGTTAGTATTGTAGTAATCCAGCTCTTAAGAGAAGTTGGCAAATGCTTTAAAAAACATCATGTTTTGGCTTTAATCTTTGTCTAGTTGCTTCATACATGGCTCCAACAAACACTGAAAAGCATTCCAGAAAGTAACGACGTCAAAGCAAGGTAAGGGACCAGCTAACCCTCCCTTATCTAACGATAATGACCTCTTAATGATTAGATCTAAAACCGATCTGTTTTCTTCCATTTTGTAACTGCCATTACGAAAATGTCTCATAAAATACATTAAAAAAATACCTATGGCCTAATAGTCTGTAAACTAGGTTACAGATTTTCTACAACGTTCTAGAAAAAATTTAGTTATAGATTTTATAAAGTTGTACGTATAAATATTCTATAGATATATGTATAGATATTCTGTAGAGATTTGTGCAAAGATTCTGTAAAAATCTGCTTAGTTTCTAAATGTCTTACATATATAATTTAATAAGTATATAGAACTAACAGAATTCTATCGAATATGTCAAATTCAACTAATTTATTTAATTAATTAAAATCAGATCCAATTACGAGGCCCCAAGTTTATCCTATAATTTCACAAAATGCTGTTTATTTTTCTTGAAATGTGAGAGTTAGGCCCTGATAGGATGCTGTGCCTAGAATCCCAATTTTTAGAATATTCCTACGTCATTACTGCTAGAATCTTTGAGCTTTCGAAATTTCATTGAGTGGAATTTGTCGTTTCAGGTATTAACATTATATTTTACAACAAATGCTGCTGAACTTTCAAATCACATTCGTATACCTTTTAGTCATTGTAAAACTGATGTCCATGAGTGATGGTTTCTTAACAACTATACTGTCAAATAAACTCGTCATTTGTCTCCCAGTCGGTATAGTAGTTAACGCCGCTGACTGCCCTGCCGAAGGGCCTGAGTTCGAATATCGGAGAAGGCATGGATGTTTGTAAATGTATAGTTTCCGTGTGGCATGGGAGCATTCTAAATATGCAGTGAACCGAAACTCCTCTCGAGAGGTTGGTGATAGGGAAAAAGGGGGTGGGGATCCCCGATTACACCGTCCCCCAGGTTGCTCTCCTTCAAAATGGGGGTGGCATAACTGAGCTAAATCGCACTGTCACCTGTCAGGCCCACATCACGCATGCACTTGTTTCATACGAACAACTGTTTCGGTCAATTTTTCTGCCTCATTTACTATTGAAAGTAAGACGCGCGATTTTTTCCTACCTTTGGAAAAAAATTGCAAGCTGTTCGTTTTCAACCACTCAGCTACCAGCTTCGAATGCTATCAGCTTGTTTGTAATGGAGAACCAGTTTCTCCTTTACATGGTATCCCCAAGTAATCTGTTGTGATTTAACAACAACAAAAAAAAATATTGTTGTTCCAAACAGTTGTTCTTCAGAAACAAACTGATGTATGATAGCAGTCTAAAATGTTCAAGGCTGTTGCCAACGACAGGCGTAAACTTGCGCTCCTTACCACGAGGAATTTCGTGGGCTTGGGCTGATCATAAGTCAGAGAAAACAGCATTAGCAACAACAACAACAACAACAGCGCATCATTTGTTATACAATTGGGTAAGCTTTACTTACAATCGCTTTTTGTTAAAAATGAATTAAACTGCTTATGTGTTGCTCTGAAAAAAGTAAGGAAACACATTCTCTACCCCCAAAATAATATGGGGGTAGAGAATAAAAATAAAATAAATAAATAATAAAATAATATACCATCTATGGGCAAAATTTGTAAATATAGCAATTAGAAAAGGAATGGACAGGATACGATCTTATAACGCAAACGTAATCTGCTTTTGATCATAGATAATTGATAGTTGATAGCTGATAGCAGGCGAGGGCACCAGTGCTTTACGGTGGGGTAAATAGGTAACGACTATAACTTTCTGTAAGTTAGATGCGTTCTCAAGGTTATGTACTTCTCCAACATTAATGTTTGAACAGATGTGGGAGAAGGAAGTCGTAGTATGTGTGAAGCTTTTGTAGTCTGACGTTAACAACGCTTGCCTAGGATGTAGCTTATTAGAGATCTTGTAATTAGAAATTAAGGACTTAATGGACGTTTAATGCTTGCAAAGCTCTTGACGGAGGAAAAAAAGACTTGATGCAATGGAATTTTTCTTCATCCCTATCTCGAAATTTATTGAAAGTCCTCTTTGCCTTTTTGTGCGATAGCCTATTCCTATTGCCATGCTGTCATTGTTATTTGTTGAAGCAACTTATAGTAACAAACGGTCATGACTCCTTCAGTATCATAGTTGACGCTGACAATTCGTCTTCCCCAGATGTCGAGAGACTGGAAAAGCGGGGTGTTGTCAATATGCGATGCCTCCGCAGCTGTTGCTGAAAATGGTAATATACAGAAGCTTTTTTAACTTTACAAACAAATACTGAGAACAAATATCAAACAGATTTTTCACAGAACACTATTAGCGAAAAAACAGAATTAGGGCTTTCAATAGGCTTGCGGCAGACCAGAGAGATGAGAAAATGGCGTGTGCGGGCTCCGCAAGTCACTGTTTCTAAGCTTTTACGACGTGTTACACGACATGGTTCTGACATCGCAGACGCAATAATTCCTTTCAGTTGACAGCACAAGAGACGTCACTTCGTGACCGGTGTCAAAAGATTTTAGCATTCTGCATTGTGCTGTCGTCAAAGCCTCTCGATTTCAGGAGGGCTGATAAACGAATGATCTTGTTTTTCTTCTGATATCGTTCCAAATATAACGAATTAGAGGGTATAAAATACTATTGAAAAATTAAGGAGGAATGGCTAATTCAGTCTGGAGAATTTTTCCATCAGAGCAACACGTCAGAATGCTCTTGAATTCTAGACTAGAGAGACCCTCGTTAGCAGGTTGCTCACATCAAGAGGACTATAATTCATTTCAAGAACTGTTCTATGCTATCCATGAATTACACATATTTGTAAAGAGCTTGTTGTAATTGTAATAAATATACTTTGAGTTCAAAATGCAGTAAGTATTAACAACTTCACAAATGTACCAACCATTATATGAAGTCAGAAGCGCTACCTGCCGCCAGTCTTCCACAGGCTCAAAAAATAAGCTCAATAAAATGTTTTTAAGAATTTCATGCTGACATCATGTGCAGTGACTCTTGCATCATTCAAAGTAAGCCATATTTTGGCAAAAAGTTTAAATTTTCTGAAGCAGAATTTATATATATATATAATTGGCGACCTCAAAATTAACTATTCTAAACTTGGTGTGCTCCCCTCCTCCCTAGAATCATCTGTTCAAAACATTCGAAATTGTTCCTCTTTACATAACAATCTAAAATGAACTAATAGGAGTTTCGCTGTACTTAAGCACCTACTCGTACTTGGTAAAAATATTCTTCGTAAGCAACTTCGTCATTCATTCACTACGCTGCTATGCCTTCCTTTGTTCTTCATCTAAGATGACGTAACGTGTATATAAAAATTTTTGTAACTGGTTATCCTCAAAAAGTATATAGTCTATAAAGAAATGATTTTGATGTGCCTAAAAATCAAGATGGTGATTCGCCGAAATTAGTTTTGCCAGTCTTCTTTCTGCCGTTTCCACTCATCCATCACAACTGCAAGCTGCTAGAAGTACCGGTGTCGTTTACTACGCACCTAAAATATCACGCACGCACGCACGCACGCACGCACACACACACACACACACACACACACACACACACACACACACACACACACACACACACACACACACACACACACACACACACACAGTAGAGTCATTAGGTTTACTTCGGAAAAGGACCACACACACACACACACACACACACACACACACAGTAGAGTCATTAGGTTTACTTCGGAAAAGGAAACACGAAAAAGCAACGAGGCCGTAAGTATCAATAAATATTGCTAATAATATATATATGCTATAATATATATGCTGTTAAATATTCCTTTCCATCAGGAATACAAGTGCGGATATTAATACACAAGCTTGAACATGTTTAATATCAAGAGATTTCTAAGAACATGTTAATTGTTAGAGATTTGTAGGATTTGTAGGAGATCGCAATGCACTTTTAAGAGAAAAGAGTAGATCGCATATATACAGAAGTTAACCATCTTTGATTCAGTATAATGGTCTCAAGCTGGGGAGCCGCATGAAGCCCCTACGCAGTTTTACACGACTCGCGAATATATTTCTCGTAAATTAATTAGCATTATTACGAAATAAATTGTTATGATAAAAATTAAAGAAAACGTTTAAGATTTTTATGATTTGAAGTTCAGTTTTACATTATTTTTGTTACCCTTAAAAACGAACTTGAGTAAAGCGCCAGGCAAACCTACAAATAGTGCTAATTAATTTACGCAGTGATAGTAATTCAAAGATCTGAAGATGCAGATTTCATTACTTTTTCAGGTTCTATTCCATTAGAGAGGCGTCAGTTAAACATGCGCCTCTTTTTTTTGGGGGGTGGGCACCAATTGTTGCCAGGTATAAAATTATGAAATAATAATAGAGTTTAAAAGACTAAAAAAGATTACTTCTCTAAAATGTAATTTTTTAAAATTTCATAACTCTTAAAGTTAGTAAATTTTTCTTTTTAATATTTTAATCTGCAGTATTCTATACATAAATAAAAAATAACAAAACAAAACGAAATTTAATCTAAACAGGTGGCATAAAATTAAAAATATCATTCAGTATTATAGAAAAATTTCACTTTTTGAATATAACCCATACGACATAAAGTCTATCAAATATAACTCTATAAATGGCGGCGAGCAGTGTCCCGCTGAAATTTATTTCTCCATTTAGCACTGTCCCACAACTGGTCCACAGTTTGGGTACGGCATTCGGTTTCGGTGTCTACTAAATTATAATTGTGATTCACAGTGAAAAGTTCAGCACTTCTTAAAATCTTTTTAGCAGTCTGAAAATATTATGTTGCCATCCGCTATGTTTTCCTGGATGGTAGTACAACGATCGGGAACGGCGACCAGAAAACCTTCTTTGCTTTCCCGGCATAAGCCCCCGAATACCCATTGTTCCGGAAGAACATATCCAATGTTGTTTTTTCTCTTTGTGAAAAGAACTTTCGTCTGTTTCTACGATTTTGTTGTCTCCACCGAGTTTGAGACATCTAACTATTTGCACATACCTTCATCAAGTAGTTATTCCAATCTACTATCATATTACGGCTAATTTCTAACTGAAGTTGGCAGAAATCAATCGACGTCCATTCCTGACACCAGAGATAGATAAAACGAACGGCACTGAGGAAAGAAAGACGCAAGCCTTCAAACTGTGTTTTTGATCTTCAATCCTTTTTTTTTCACAGCAAGAACGTACGTAACAACGCCATATAGAAGTTTTGTTTGAGTCAAAAGTTAACTTCGTCGGATGATTTCGAGAACAAAGTCAATTCCTATAAATTATTGCTTTGTCCTGAAGGAATCTTTATGGCAGCTTCTTCGTCATTAGGTAATTTCCAAGGTATTAGGTAGTCCATCGTATTAAAAGAAAATAGTGAAACACGGGGAAAAAATTGTATGATGATATTTCATAAAGTTTCAAATGAAAACTGGAAATCTCAACCACGATATTTGGCGTCTTGTTGTAGCATTGTTTTCTTCAATTTTAACTGGCGTCGCTCTAACAGAATAGTACCCTTTTTCATTAATTTGTCCAAAGATAAATACCCCGAGTTTTGAATTTTTGCGATAAAAATTAGTGCTTTGATTTGGGAGTACTTTTATATGTTGTAAGGAATATGCCTTTCACTAAATGTAAGTGGCAAATCCTCAGGAAGACTGTAAGAGACTATTACTATGTCAAAGATGAAAGAGATACGTAAGAAAGGTATAAAAGAGTCTTTTATTTTAAACCAAGTTAAGTTGAGCAGAAGGCACACATGGTACTTACAAATGAGTCAGCATTTATTGCTAGAACTCAAAGCAGAATTTAAATTTAAAACTAAACCTAAGTATCCAATAACCACAGGCTATGCAGAGTAATTGTAAACGCGAAAGCTGGATCTCACACCTATACCGGCGTGAAAGCACCATCGCCAAGAATAAAGCAATGCTGAAGAGCGGATCTCTTGTCTTAGAATAGCAAACTAGTAACGTTACCTTCAGGCAGAACCCAGTCTAAACAATCTGAAACCTCCACTTAAATACGCATGAGCTAATTTGCATTCTGGCAGGAAAACGGAAAAAGAGAAGTGACAATACAAGTTCAGAACATAAAGTACTGCTTAATTAACATAATGTATTCACTATGTGATTATGTATGTGAACACTTTTTTTCAGCACTTAAAAATGAATAAGTCTAAAATGTTTAACCAAATTGGCCAATGAATATCTATAATTCATGATGAAGATAGTTTCCAGTAATTTCCTCCAAGGTTTCCAACTTTATCAAAATCGAAACGTCATGAGGGTTTTCGACTGAAAATTGCAGTCAGAAATTAAGAAGTTTGTAAATTATTTACATATAAACGTGAGTATTTTTTCTGCATGAGCTAAGGAAACATTTAGCGAATAAAAGAAAGAGTATAGTATATCATTATTTATTCTCATGTCCTGTTTCACTTGGAAAGTTTTCGCCATTTGCTTAAGTTAAAAATTAGTCATTCAGTGCTTAATTCAATATATCAGAATTATTTGAAATTAATATCAGTCTAAAAAAATTAATATTTAGTTGTAAATACGTTTGAATTACAAAGTATAATCAACAGAAATTTCTTACAGGAACCGACCTTTAGATTTCAGCACAAGAAGCAAGTATAAATTGTAATTTTTTTCTTTGCATCATTATTATTATCATTTATGTATGTTTTAATGAATATTTAAAAAATAAAACTTTAAATTTAGTTAAAAAAACTTTCCATTTTATCCCCCCCCCCAAAAAAATGCTGCCCGTAAGCTGCTTTCAGATCGTGCATTTTGACTTGCGTGCAATTTGAGTTTGAGGCCATTGACTTAGAGAATTAAAAGATTGTAACTTCTGTTTTACACCTATAAATATTAAGTCAAAAGGAATCATCCTCTACAAATGACTATGGCAAACAATTTAAAGGCACATACTTTCATGTGATAAGTAAAATTAAACTTGAATGTCAAATTTCTTGTATGTCTTTCTTTTATCATAGATGTGAGATCAGTACATGTGAGATCTTTTTGTCACACGGTTCACATTCAGGCTATAACTTATTTTAGTCCATATTTTGAAGCATATCCGATATGATCGGCACGACAGCATGGATAATGCGGATTTTGACTTGGATGGATAGTGCGTAAATGGGTCATACCCTTTCTATAAAACACCTGTACTTGTGTGACAAGAAACTTGGATATTTTATGATTTAACTCGATAGTAATAGCCAACAGATAGTAATAGTAATGTAAAGCTAGATAGCAATGGTAATGGTGATAGTAATGATAATGCAAAGCCAGATAATAATGGCAAATGGATGGTAATGGAAAGCTAGATAGTAATGTCGTAATGGTAATGCAAAACCATGTAGAAATGATAATGCAAAACCAGGTAGTAATGGTAATGCTGATATTAATGGTAATGCAAAGCCATGTAGTAATGGTAATAGTAATAGTAATAGCAAATAGCTAGTAATGGTAATGTAAAGACGGATAGTAATGGAGGTACACACACAAAAAAGTATTTACATATCTGCACCAAAAGAATGAGAGAAAAATTGCAGGGAAATATGTCTGGCAGATTTGGAGGCCAGGAGTGAAACGGATTGTCATTTGCTTCCTTGGACTAAAATGGATCGTGTGTCACATGACAAAGAGGTCCTTTTTCTGGCTTTCCTGGAAAGCTTTTCTGGAGGTGACAACAAAAGTCGTGCCATTTCAGGCCTTTTCCCCCTTTCTACAAGTGTTCTGGATGAGAGCATCAAAAATCGTACAATTTTAGCCTTTTTATTTTTTTTTTACTTTTAATTGTAGTTTATGGGAGACATTGGAAGAGGAGCACACTGTAAGGTAAAATTCGTGTATTTTTAAGTTAGTCCGGAGTAAATTATGAGTGAAACAAGGAGAATAAAAAAATATTCTTCTTAAAGGGCAAAAAGAATAATTATTTCAAACGGAAAAGAAAACATGTCTTTTGTTTTAATACCCTATAGCAGTTGTCTTCAAACTGCGTTCCGTTATAAACCCTAGGGTTCCGTTAGTCAAAATAAAAATTCAAAACTAGAATTAGAAAGCACTAACAATAACTGAATAGTGTTTGTTAACCAAAAAAATGTGAAAATACATTCACTTATGGATAAATTATAGATTAGAACAAAATATGTGATCTTCATGTATGAACGAAAATGAAAAGCAATGCTTTTCAAAATTATCAACAATTTTCTAACGGAAAATGAATTAAATTCAAACGACAGTATTCAAAATTTTAAAATGGAACGCCTTTTTCAATTAAAAAAACTATAAAAGAACGTTTCCCACACGAAAATATCTGATGTGTACACCACATGACTTCCTTGTACGGAATATTAAATTATACTCAATTTTTCCTGCATTTCATTTAAACATACTGAATTAACAGTTAATGAATTTTGAATTAAATCTACTTCGTCGATAGAGCGTAAACCATAATAGAATAAATGCAGCCTTTAAAGTTCACTATATTTATTTATCATAGCCACACTTCGGCACTAGGTTCTCTTAACTGCGCTACATCTTATTCATTTTATAAATCAGAGTGAGCAAAAATTATAGGATCCGAAGAATAATAATAAGTTCTACTCAAATAGTATAATAAACCTAAAACAATGTATAAAAGAAATTAAACAAATAAAAAAGAAACAGTTTTTCGCAGACGATTCAGCGTCGCTCACCTAATGCGCATGCGCTACTGATTAATTCAGTTCTCACTTCACGATAAGGCAAAAATGCATAAAAATTCAAAATAATTTCGTTAAAAATTGAAAGATATGGAAAAACGTAAAACACCAAGTACAGTTAAAACAATTAAAAAAACAATATTTGGAATTAAAAATTACAATTTGCACGCAAAAACCAGCTAATAACTTGAATGATAATTCCAGAATGAATCAAGCTTAATTTAATTCGCAATAATAAAAGAAGACGTTATTTTGTTGTTGCGAAGCTTAGTTTCTCTAGATTGACAACAAATCCACTATTCTGCTGTAAGATCTCTCTGGCCCAACTTGTCAGTCACTGGGATAGTGAGTCACAAAAACGGCCGAAGGGGTTGAAACCCTTTTATTGTACTTTTAGAATTACAACTGCGTCTACTCGACGCTCACAAACTGCACCAACTCGGCGGTTGAACTAAAAGTAAGGTAAAACTGAAAATAAGAAACTAGATGAACAAATGTCAAACACTACCGACGAGGCTCTGAGATCTTAACTAACCGCGTTTTTAATTATCGCTCATATTCAGCAAGATTACTGATTTAACAGTTGAAATCTAGCACTTCTGCAAGGCTAGGCACACAGGCCGATACGCGCCGATTTAAATTCTACCAAGGAATATCTCCAGCGTAGGTTCAAAGCAAGACTTTTTCACGCTCGTTTCGTCTACTATTTAACCCAACTAGCTTCCGCTAAATTTGAATAAACTGCGCGTGCTACTACAATTTGCATACTCTGGCACGGGCATTTCTAGGGGAAAAATGAAGGCTAAACAGGAAAGGAATATGAACTTAAAATAAATGTTAGTTAAAATAAATATAAACCCTACACTGCTAAGCTTCAAATGTAAACAAATGTTGCCACGATCATAACCAAAAATTAGGCTTAGACGCACTTAAAAGAACTTTTAAATCGTTAATAATTCCACAGTTATTGCACGCAGGTTAACTAAGGTCATAAAAATCTTAACAGAAAGATAAGAACAACATAATTCAATCATTTTTAAAGCAAAAAAATGTACAATTTATTAACTTATAAGAATAAAGAAACTGAGTTCACTGAGCCGAGTAACAGAGTGGATGTATATATATACATATATTTAGATACTTTTGGTGCGGCCGATCGCAACCAAAATGCGAGGTACACATCTGCATGTTATAGCAGCTCCGTACACAAAATTTCAATGTTCTGAGACTGCTCATTTTCGAGTTATGCGTGATACATATATACATACGTACGCACAGACGCCACGAAAAAATCACTTCAGAATCCATTTTAAATCAATTTTGTAATTATTTGGGGGGGACAGTCCTTTATGCTGTGCTTACGCACGTATGTCACTCAAAAACATCGTTAATTTACATTCGATAGAAGTCAAAATAGATATTTTCGTTGAAATATGGTACCGGAAATTTTTCGCGATTACAATACTTCCTTTTTACTTCGTGCAAGCAAGTAAAAATTAAATATGACTGAATGAAAATTCCTTTCGAGTATTGCAATAACATCAGAAAGTTTGCTAGTGAAGAAAAGGGAATAAATTGTCGAAATATCAGCAGATTAGAAGTTAAAACCTAAATTTAAGCAAAAGCAGCTCCTAATTTTTTTTTATTGTAGATTGTAAGGTTTATCCTAAGTTTTTAACAGTTATCTTTAATTAAAGCTACTTTCCTGCCCATCCTAATTTCAGCTTACAATTCCTTACTAGAATGTGTTTTTAGAATCGCGTTTAATGCAAATGAGTAAGAGTAGTATTTAAGTGGAAGTTCCACTGACTTCAAGAGAGAGCGCCTCAGAATTTCTGACTAGCGCACATTTGCCTTTTGGCTGCAACTCTCTAAGCTGTTAGTACCCTGGGCGTATTACAGGCCCTGGATAACTTCGCTAGCTTATTCGATATTTAGGGGCCAACTACTTAGAATTTTAATAGCTTCGGCTATATCTTTTTAGATTAGTTACGTCTTATTTCTTATTACTTTGAGTTCAAGCCCAGGTGGAGGCTTTGCTATACGCCTGAGAAAAGGGCCAACTGTTCATTCTTATTTTGAGAAATAAAGGTTAATTAATCCTTCGAGAGTCTTACGTTTCTGTCACTGAACTTAAGCGATTATTTCACTTAGCTGTTCGCGATGTTCCTTCGCACTTAGTGGTTAGATAAAGGGTGAAATCCCACAAAATTTACGCAGAATACTTAGAAGATTCTCACACAGCTGTAAACATTTTAATGCTATTCGGAACAATGTATTTATGTGAAAAATCTTTCATAGATTATGTGGTAACAAAAACAAAATACAGAAACAAATTCGATGCAGAACACGAAATGCTACTGTAGATAACATCAGTACAGCTAGACTTCGACAATTTGTTTTAAAAAACGTTATATATCACTATACAGGGTCAATACAGCGGCAACAAACTTACAGGAGAGATAGAGTACATCTAGATGATGAGAAATCACATAGCAATCCATAGTCAGAAACGCTTTCCTGGCGCGGTAGTTACGATACAAAAGTCAAGAAAGAAAGGACACAAACGGGGTGAGAAAATATGTTTGTTATTCGGAGTACAACAAAGGAAAAAAAAACATAAAGAGATAACGATCATCATCAAAGGTGTTCGAAATTACGACCCGGACCGTTATGCAGGAACCATTCGTCATGCATCTTCCATTCGCGATGTATATCTTCTATGCGCCAGAGAAGTGAGGTCTGCATCACGGTCCGGGTCTTAATTTCAGACACCTTCTTTAATGATGATCGTTGTTTGTTTCCGTTCTTATTTGTAGGTTTCTACTGTACTAAACATACTAAAATATGTTTTATCTGAGTGGTTTTATTTTTTTTTTTTTTTTTTTTTTTTTTTTTTTTTTTTGTTCGTTTTGTGTCGTCACTACTGCGCCTGGAAACCGTCTCCGACCATGCACTGCTATATGATTTCCCATCATCTAGGTGTACTCTTATCTCTCCTGAAAGTTTGTCACCGCTGTACTGATACACCTTGTACATAAAGCTAGGATAGGTGACCTCTGGAGCACGAGTTAATGCTCTTGATGAGTAAACTACAATATAATTATGTTAATTTTTTTAATAAAATGCAAAATTTTCTTTAATTTTCTTTACATAACGTACCTATCATATATTGATGTATTTTCAATATTATTTCGGGATGTATTTTTCTATGGGTGGGGTTGGGTACAAAAAAAAGTACAGTTCTAAGAATTCCGTGAGTCGACAATGTTTGAAGACCACTGCCGTATAGTAACTCCGTTCGGCAGATGGTTCTTAGAAAAACGAAAAAAAAAATTCTATATATGGCTTAATATTCTCTTCACAGTTTTAAAAATCTGGAAAATAATGAATCTGTGTTATTAAAAAATATTATAGCAGTATTACTGAGGATTTTCACGGTTCTTTGAAGCTTTATTAACTCTTAGACAGAAAAAAAAAACGACGCACAACCACGCACCGAGAAGATATAAAGCAAATTGGACACACAAATTGATATGCATACAGGCTTCGACGGAAAATGCAAAATTTTACATTTTGGCTGCCAATGAATGAACGGTTGTCGCTACAGCGCATCTGATCTGCGCAACTGGCAGGATATTTAAGAGGAGAAATTACGATTCCGGGTCATAATTCTTCACGAATTTCATTCCCTGTACTCTGGTAGACAGTAACTATGCCTCGCATACAGGTGCGCGAACGATATGCGCAAATGTCAGATTTTGAGAGAGGTCGTGTAGTTAGGCTCAAAGAAAGCGGTTGGTCTTATCGGCGAACAGCTCGACATTTGAGCAGAAACGATGCTATATAAGACGATGTTGGCATGAATGGGTGAACTTTATCTGCACACAGCGGAAGCGGTAGGCCTAGAGAAACGACAGAACGTGAAGACCGAGCAATCGCCAGAGAGGCACTTACAGCCCCAGATGCACCATTATCATCGATTGTACATGCAAATAGTGCTTCAGTGACCGCAAGGGCCATTCATAGACGGCTCACAGAAAGGGGGCTGAGGTCACGGCGCCCCTTGCGCCGACTACCATTGACCTCTGTACAACGTCAAGCCCATTTGCAGTGGTGTCGGGCTCATTTGCACTGGAATGTCACTGACTGGAGTAGAATAGCCTTCAGGGATGAGTCCCGCTTTGAAGTGAGCCCCGATGACCGGCGAAGGCGAGTCTGGAGACTCCCCGGACAGCGCTGTGATACCAACTTATCTTCCGGCAGACAGGCCGACAAACAGGTGTGATGGACCGGGGTGGAATTTCATTTCATAGTAGGACCCCTTTGGTTGTCATCCGTCGCAACCTTACAGCACAGCGGTACGTCGACGAAGTTCTAAGGCCCGTTGTCTTGCCCTTCATGTCAAGCCACCCTGGGCTTACATTTCAGCAAGATAATGCCCGCCCCCACACTGTACATGTTTCTACTGCTTGCCTTAGTGCTTGCAGAACATTGGCTTGGCCAGCAAGGCCGCCGAATCTCTCTTCTACTGAGCACGTTTGGAGCATTATGCGCAGGGCCCTCCAACCAGCTCGGGATATTGACAGAATATTGGCAGAATTTGGCACGCTATCCGTCAGGAAGACATCCGCAACCTCTATCAATCGACGCCAAGCCGAATAACTGCTTGCATAAGGGCCAGAGGTGGACAAACGCGTTACTGACTTTTTCACTTTGTGAAGTTTTATCGCTTCAATAAATCATCCAATTTTTATCAAATTGTAATCATTTGTTTTTCTGTACATGTACATCACTTCTATCGATTTTCGTCCCATTCTGGTAACTGCTTCTTGGTGCGCCTTTTTTTTTTGTCTGAGAATGTATTTTTAATACAGATTTAAAGCTAGCCAAATCCTGAAAAGTTTTAATTTGTCGCTTTCAATGTCTTGATTTTTAAGATGTAGAATTCTCAAAATATTTTAGCCGCGATTGTTTTGTAGAAACCAACATGATCCTGTTTCAAAATAATAGTAATACTGAATTGTAATCAAATTTTATTAGGCGTAAACACCCCGGCCTTTAATAGTTTACCTAAGCTTTGCTAAACTAAATTTAAAGGCTGAAGCGTCATTGTGATATCACTTTATACATATTTCACGGACACGGGACCTTCTGTCGCTTTGGAATTTCCTTTGACCCCGAATGAAAACTGGCATGGGAATCGTTCTTACCTATCTTGTCAAAAAATAAAGGCTGAAATGGCACGATTTTTAAAATTGGAAAAGCCTGAAATAGGACATAACTTCTCATATAGAGCATCTGTAATTGTGTGACAAGAAACTTGGATATTTTGTGATTTAATTTGAGGTGACACAAGTACTTATGAACCTACACTTTTTCTACACCCACCTGTAATCGAAAAATTCTTCATAACTCAGTGGTATATTTAAATCCATTTTCCTGGGAAGTGGTGAGCTATTTGTACTCCGAACTTATTGCCACATTGACAGAATTGACATCGAATTGCATATTAACTGCTTTCTGCGTTTCCAAAACAATACGTAACTTCTGGACTAGTAACGTTACTGATTAAATTCTTAAAATAGTGGCATCGTAGAATAATTTCATACTACATTGATGGATGGATTAGTTTCTTGGTAAAATTTACAAGAAATCATTTGCTAATGTTCGATTTTAGTAGGTAATACTATCTGTCAAAGAATGCCCTTCAGTCTTCAGATTGCATTTAGCTGTTAGAGTAGCTGATAACTTTTTAATTCTTGCTTGCTATTCGCAATTTTTAATGAAGTTTGTACCATTGTTAATAAAAGAGTTGAACGAATGATTATGCATTGACACTTTTTAGCCCAAAGGAGAAATTTGCACAGAAGGGCTATGCATTTCGCTTTGGCATTTTGCTTTGGTTCACTATAAATGGCGTTTCACTTTTCAAATTGTTGCCACTAAATATTAGAACCCTGCATTTTCTTTAAAGAAATTAAATAATGAAGAATCTGCATAAATGTATATATGCTTCTCGCACTGTGAAAAAACGACCGTACAGATCGTTTACATTTAATAACACATCAAATTTTGAATAACGTAGTCCTCCACTCGAATATAGGCATCAAGGAAGACCAAATTTGGAATTTGTTTTATTACTGTGTATTTATCTTATTCATATTTTGTAAAACGTTAACGAACTTTTGATAAACAAACTCAACGATTTCGAAGCGAGCAATGGCCACACTGTATGGAAAAAACGTTTTTATCTCCAGCGCGCGAGATTGTGATCTGAAATTCTAATGATATACTCTTTTTAAATTATTTTGCGATATTACTGTTTAATTGAATTTTATCGTTTAAATGCGAAGAACATGATAGTTAATAAATAAAGATAGCACAAAAAACGTTAAAAAAAGCTCTTTTCTTACTTTTCGTATTCGTAAGAAATGAATATTATACGAAGCAAATATAATTCGACGCATATTTTGCTTCCAAGTAGCTTAGTTTTTTTTCATTTACAATAGACAGGTTCAATTTGAATGATAAATGTTTTACATTTTGCTAAATGACAACATATTGTTACGAATTGTGTATTTATATAGCTAATTTTTGTAGAATTAAAATTGCTTCATTTTCCCGAGTAAAACAGCGCGACACATATTTTAAGAGAAAGCTTTCTCGGAAAGGCAGAAATACAGGAGCACGTGCATTTAACATTTAATAAATGGATATCTCGGTAATTTGTATTGAAATTCAATAAATGCAATTAACTACTATGTTAGCTGTAACTGTAATTACATTCTCTTATTACTTTCTAGAAATCCCGAGAAGCAGAAAATGCTAGAACTTTCTCGCGAGGCCGGTTAAAAACTATTTAAAGTCGGAGAGAGATATCTCAGATCAGTTCCTTTGTTATTGCGATTTTGTTTAGTTCCGCGTGAATTTAGATATCTAAATTAAATTTCTCTTTCTCTTTGCATTGCGTTGTATTTTAACGTTTTTAGTAATTTGAAGTATAACTCTGATTACACTGCGTGGTATTGTGAATACACTTGTAATCTATCACTAAAATTCCAAAGTTCTGATATATTTCTTTTAATAAGAATAAATGTTATTAACCTATTATCGGATTTGCGCATTCATTCTATTACGAACCCGTATGCACGCAACAATATAGCAAAAGCGAACACAATGTGAAACGACACACTTATAGTGATTCGACGAAAAATCACATTTCGAGACTGGTAACCCTTTGGAGATAATAAATATATTTATAAATCTCTATTATGTATATTATTAACTAATGAGGAATCTCTTTACATCATGTGTTTTCTCACTACATCAGTTTAAAGTATTTATTCACTGCATCAGTATACTCCTCGCACTGAAAAAATTGAGCACACCTTAATCCTTCACACGAACATACGAATTTTGAATTTCGAATTTGGTTTTATTCATTGAATATTTTCTACGAATTTAATGACAATTTGATTAGCAAAATCGACGACTGGAAAGCATTATGTTGCCAGTCGACACAGCGTAATATATTCATGTTTTAAATTTAATTAGAAAACTCAGCGATTTAGCAGAAGCTTGTTGCCACTGTTCGAAACGAAATGTTTTAATCTTCCACGCCCCAGTGTTGCCATTTGAAAGAATGTAAGATATTTAATATTTTATTCCAATTTAATTCGTCTGTTACTGATTAACAAATTAGGCAATTTCAAAGGAATAAACGCAGTTCTAGGTTTGTGTTATTACTAATTACTGTTTGAACCTGTGAAATTATATTATTTAAACTCGTTAAAATAAAATAATTGTTTCAGGCCGTTAGCCCTGCAGGCGGAAAGTATAAGATAGTCGGAATATAATGATTTAATTTAGAAGGTGTTTCGAACATCAGAACCCGTTTTCTGAATGGCATTTCTAGTGCTTTCATCACATAAAGCATCATTAAGTCAAATTCGCTATCAGGAAATAAGAACACTGAAAGATTTATATCAATTAGTCATACAAAATGTTATAAAATTATTATAAAAAATTAAAGTAAAACAGTAAAAAAAGGTATTTACTCACTGCATCAATTGCATTTAAACGTTGCCACTTGAAAAGTTTTAAATGCAGAGTTTTTACTCTTTGTAACACATCACAATAATCGAAAGTTTCGAGAACCGGCAACTGCATTTTGGTTTTTCCATATTCGGGTTGGAATTTTATTTCTTCCTCTGTATTACATGTTTTATCGTTCACCATGGGCCTCTGATTGTAAAGTTTAATTTTTTGGGACGCATCCAAAGCTTGAAACTGTTTAGAATTATTAAACACATTATCTGTACTTTTGTAGATGTAACCATCGTTTTCCTTCACTTCATAATAACAAAAGTCCATTATTACTTGAGAGATACTCAGAATTTCACTCAATATAGGTGTAAAGCCCATTTCTCTGTTACCCTTTTTTCTTTTATCGGTCAAAGCACGATATTGGTAACTGTGTTCTATTTTTTGTAAGGATTCCGAAGATAATGTTTGATGATATTTTTTCAAAACAGATCTTAGACCAAACCTACTGCTCACAGTTTTCTTCTTTTCATTCTCAGCACGACACTGATAGCAGGTTTCCATTTCTTGCGATGCGCTAGCAAATCGCTGCTGTCTACAGACACTTTTTACAACATATTTGGCTGCTTCAGATCGGTCTAGTTTATTTTTTTCGCGTACGGCGCAAAGTCGTCGATAACTAAATTTTATTTTTTGTAATGCTGTTGTACCTTGAAGCTGTTTACAGTGTTCTTCCGATGTTGATCTTACGCCTTTACTTCTATTGTACTTTGAGTTATTGTACATGAGAGAACGACTACAGCTGACTTCCATTTCTTGTGATTCTAATGTATTGTGACCTACGAAATATGTTACGATGGTATCTTTTTTTAGTATTTCTGCAAGGAGCATCTTCAGGAACACTGCAAAGGGAAAAAAAAGTAGATTAAGCTTTAATTAGTGGAGAAAAAAATTGTTTATAGTAACGTAGGGTTTCAAGGACCCAGAACAAAACTTTACACATCTTATGAATTTATTTCAAACATAAAAAGAGCTACTTAAAGAAAAGGCTACTCGCTTGTGCGTCTAAAGGCTTAAAATAGTTATTATAAAAACGGAAAATATTTGCAGTAGGCACCGCTTAATGTGATTGCAGTTGATTTTGTCGCTCAGATATTATCACTAAATTATTGAAACTATAAATTGAAATCCCGCTCATTTGTATACGATGCAAAATACATCGCTTATTGTTATCAACAAGTCGGTTAATGTCGTCAAAATATTATAGAATGAATTTTTAAACTGAAGTAAAATCGTCAAATAAAAGTTAAAATTGCTAAATGAGACTGAAATAGAGTATCGAAAGTGCTAAATGACAAGGATATGTTCCCAAGTAATGAATTAGAGGTCGTCTTAACTATATAAATGTCGTGAATTGTGAGGTATTTAAAGCTTGGGCGGATATTGATGAAAAATTCTGAAGTTGCAGCATCATTGACAAAAGTTTATTGGCTGAAACTTGTAAGTTCTAGTTTCCTTCGCTAGCATAAACTGCTACTGGACCTACTTGAAACTCAGTCAGCAACTTATCGCTGAGACTAGAAGATGAATACAACAGCGTAAGAAAGTAAAAGACCCTTTTATTAAACTCAGAGTTATTTACAGATGGCACAGTCTTTGTGCCTACAAATCCACCATCCACTTGTGGTGGTAAAACTAAAGATAATGGTAAACTTAACTAATTTAAAGATAAACTAGCAGTTCAAGACTACGCAAATTAATTTAACCTTGCTGGCTTACTCAGAAACCTACACCGGCGTGATATTAAACTTCGGCAAGAACGCAAAATTCAGAGTTCAAATATTAGTAGAAACAACAACGTGCGCAAGTGATAGCTAAACACGCTCTGACTAACCTTTTCGTTACTCCAGTTTCAATACTCTCTCATTCACTCCACTAATTTACATACTGGCGAGGAAACGCGAGAGAAACAAGAAATGACGGAGAAGGGTAACAAATTAAAATCACTATTAGTAGAAATACTATATACCTAATTAATCAATATATGATATACATAGTGTAGCAGATAACGACTAAATCGCAGAATATCTTATAAATACTGAAATGAGGGATGTTCTACAGTTAATAAGATTAAGAGTACAGCATCGATCAAATAATTTCCAGAAACATTACGAATATAAACAGTTCATAAGTGAACTTTAGCGTGACATTTGCAGACAATCCACTATTAATGACTATTTTCCTAATTAAGATGTTATGAAAGTAAGTATTTGCATGTTTCTAGTTATATTTCTAGTATTAAATTAGTTATAATACTGTAACGACTGTAACACCTCTTTGGAACTATCATGTGTAATATTGACGAATAAATTGCGTTTTGATTCTTCATCAAGTGTTGTCATCAGTCACTCCAAATCCACGAACCCGTAGAACGCAACAATATTATAATCTACAGTCAACTCTCAATTAACTGGGATAATACAGAGATGAAATCCATATTTAACTCAGAATCGTGTTATTCCGATGGCAATTGAACGCAAGGGTCATTAACACATTGCGCATACGTCATTAACATATTGCTGCGGCAAAATCGTCTATTTCTCCACGTCATTAACACATTGTGCATATGGCAAAACCGTATTCCCACTGTTAACTTTTTATGAAAGAAACGGGTTAGCTATCGTTCAGTTTAAGAATGTATGCATAATTTATACAAATCTAAATATTGGGGTAATTAAAAGGAAAAAATGGAATTTATGTTAACTGAAAGCATTTCTGTTACTACTTGGTAAGTAGGTATATGATGCAATCATTATTATTATTGTTGCGTGAGTATGGGTTCGTAATGGATTGAATGCACAAGTCGTTAAAAAGTTAATAAAATTTATTCTTTTCACAAAAAATAAAACAAAATGCTGAAATATTTCCTCAGAGATATTCGTACAGTATCGCAAAATCTCAAACGTTAAACAGAACTCAATTCAAAAACAGAGAAACTAATTCTTCCTTACAGCGATTTCGCTACAATCATTCACAACATTCAGTAAACAACAGTCCGCTTAAAACAGCTACAGCTGAACTGAGGTGTTTCATTTAATTTTTTAATTTTATAACCTCTTTAATTATTCACTAGAATATTCTGGTAAAACTATTTTCTAGATTCTTCTCGATTTTTGTGGATGGCAATAGCAATTACGTCATATTTATTTATTAAATGTTAAATTTAATTATTAATTTTATTTTTACTTTTATTTTTACTTTTCCAACGTAGCTTTCTCTTCAAAAATCGTCTACGGTGCACGGGAAAATAAAAGTTTTAATCACAATTCTAAATAAATAGAAAATCCGTAACATTATTATTTTTTTAATAGCTAGAGATTTTTGCTTGGGATAATATTTGATGTAACACATTAGACGTTTCGCTGTAGGGAGTGCAAAGTTTTTCAATGCATCTCATACAGTTTCTTTTTTCTTCGATCTCCATTTCAAAACTAGATAGTTCCTCTGCCTTTGAACAATTCGTTTAACTTCTTGTATGTTAATGCTCTTGAACTTCCTTACTATCGCTACTTTCAGCATCTGCTGGTGTTATAATATCTTATCT
>KK121050.1:34301-47046 GCA_000611955.2 Stegodyphus mimosarum
TCTTATTCTGTCGTTTCACGATAGTCATTCTCGACTTTTGATTCCTTTTTTTCTATCTGAAAATTCTTCCCCTCCTACAGCTTTTCCAATTTGTATGATTTCTTTAGCCTCATTTTCAGTAGATAGAAATCCTTTAAAATTGTTGACAGGTTCTGGCAAAAGCGGTCATTCTTGATGAATGCATTTGTTCTCATGTGAATTTATTAATCATTTCTATGCAGTGTTTTACATTGAATTGCTCCCAAAAGGCCATTAGTATGTTAGGCTTTCCTTCATCTAGTGCTTTATTTTCAGAGCTGTAAACATGTCTGACATAGGCTTTGGATGTTTTTATGATCATAAGTTGCATTAAGGAAGTTGTTCGGTGGAAAAAATAAAACCTCTAATTTTTGACGTAATGTTGTAAAGGCTTCAGCACCTTGTCCTGGCGCATTATGGATAATCGGTAGAACTCAGGTTTTTCTGTTCTAAATAACGTCTGACTTCTTTAATGAATGTATTTTCAAACCTATCGTTAAAAAGGACTCTCGCAACGTGACCGACCCTCTGCAGCATACCACGCATAACTGAAATTCCCACGTTGAGAAAATTAAATGGAGACAATTAAGATAACGCTATAAAGAAATATTTAGTTTTAAACTAATCAGTTTTTGTTTAGTTACTTGTCTTTCTATCTTCCTTCATTTCCATTTCCTGCCAAAATGATATTTCAGTCTCGCGCGCTATTCAAAGTAGGAGAGAAAGATAAGGTGGACTTCAGACAGAGCATGTTCTACTGTTCGGCCGCGCTGTTTCTCTAATTTAAGAGATGGTAGGGTTAAAAGCCAACTCACGTTAATTACCTCTGTGTATCTTCGGCTGATTATTTAACTTATTATTTAGTTTTAATTTTATATTTCTCTTTTGAGTTGCAGATAAAAGTATTGGCTAAGTTTGTAAGCACCAGCAGTGCCGTGTGTAAATTCTTTCTTAGGTGGAATAAAAGGGTCTTTTCATCCTTCCTAGGCCTTGTCATTGATAAATTTTCAACTTAGAGAATAGTTGTGTCACAGTTCAAGTAAAGATCTAGCCAGCAAATTAAAGTTGATTTAGCTAGAAGCTTACAACATATATATGCAAAATGAGGCTCTACTGCAGAGACATTAGGTTATTTTAAGTAGGAGATGTGAAAAATGTGCAATGCTCTCGCCAGGACACGAACCTGGACCTCTTGAATAAACGTCGAGTATGCTACCGCTACACCACAAAGGCATGTAGGACGAATACCTTACATACTTCCCCTTTTAAAGGGCGACTGCGGATCTCAAACAAATAATGACAGTCGACCCCTTCTCGGGCTTACAGGAAAGCCTACACTTGGGCTTTAAATTAAAGTAAATAAGAAACTAAACTAATTCTAATTAGTTAAACTTAGTCCATGATGTACAAAGATAATTTAACAAGGTGGCCAGTAATTAAATCTCACCGCCGAATATTAATAAGCACGTGAAGCTAAGGCGGGATGTAATAGATAGGCTTAAAAGTAACGACGTGGACCGAAAGCAGAACGCGCGTGACTAAGAATTTCTGAGCTCTTCTATGGAAGTGACTGAACTTCTGGTTCCACTTCATTTACATAAAACGCGATACTGAGACCTCATTCTGGCGGAGAGTTGTAGGTAGATAACAAAAATTTAAAGGAAAGGGTTTCAAAATTAAAAATATTAGAAAATTAAAATAATTCTTACATCGTTCCTCACCAGAATTTAACTACTCGAACTAAAAAAGGTGATGGATGATGATTGTTCGCCACCAGGATTTGTCGATTGGGTCACCTAATTCCCTGTCGCCCTTTAAAAGCGAGAGTGTATAAGCTATTGTTTCCCTCCTTTCTAAATGCCTTCGTGATGTAACGGTAGCACACTCGGCGCGTATTCGGGAGGTCCACGTTGGATTTCAGGTGAGAGTGTAAGGATCTTAAGTTTGACTAACGTTTATTTTATTTTAAAACTTTACTATCATCTCTTATTTTTCACTTCCGGACAGAATTATCGCTTGAATATGTTTATGCAAATTGTACCTAACGCTTAAGTATTTAAGTTGTGGCTTTTTGCCAAGAGCAGAGTAGAAGGAGAAAGAGTGAGCTCTCTTGCTACGAGGCTTCACGTGAGCTTGCCATCAGTTACTGTCCGCCTCTACGGCCAGAGATTTTAGTCCTCTTGAAAGCTAAACACGTATTGTAGTTTTCCGCAGTTTGCGTACTACAGACGTAGTAATTTAAAAGGCCAGTCTTAGTGTTAGTCATCTGTGTAAAATATTAAAAGTTAGCTCTTATTTAAATTTTAGTTATTAGTCTTATATTTTTTTACGTTCAGACCAGAAGTGGTTGGTCCTTGTATCCCGAAGTGCGGGAGCGACTATAAAATCGAGAAGCAATAAAGGGTAATTTTAACCCTTCTTATCTTGTCGTCTTTGCTACACACCACAGGACATAGCTGCAGTCAACTCACTGTCCAGTCAGGACACGTCATGTTCGCCAAGCAGATAAAAAGAAATACGAGTCCTGATAAGAGTACTGCTCATTTTTCATGTCTCCTGCTTTAAAATATCCCAATGACTCTACACTACATGTCCGCGTTTCGCAAGGGTCTACCGTACTTATATTTTCAAGGAAATGATTTAGAATCAGTTTACTAGGTTATGTATATTGAGCCAATATTGAAATAAAATTAAAAAAAAAACATTCTGTAACAACATAAGAAAAAGCTGTTAGAAATAGCATTAAGGAACAATATTTATAAGAGAACTTAAATAACGACACTGAGTTTTTTTTAAATAGAGGATAGAAAATTTTATTTTTCACTAGCCGCTGCGCGGCCAGCCTTCGTCTGGCTTTTAAGTGTACCGGAAAAATGCCTAAAGAGAACACCAAACATTAAATTTGAAAACTGCACAGAATTTTACTCTGCATAACAATTTTATCGAAAAAGAAACAAAGAACAACGTTAAAACAATTCAGTTAAAAATGCATTACATATAAAAAGCATACAATGAAATAAGCAATATCCCTTAATACAAATATTAATCATCCTAATAAATAAATTAACCAACTTCCTGCTGCCTTCTCTAGACAAACGTCCAGTATCCAAGAGAAACATTAAATTTAAAAACAGCACAGAATTATCGCCCTCATTTTTCCGTGCTGATATCAGCAACAATGGCTGTGTGCCATTGTTGTTCATATAATGAGAGAAAATTATCAATTTGATACTATTTCATCTTGTCTAGATGCATCTTGTGTACCAGATTTCATAGGCCTGGGTCTATTAGCTTACGCGCAGTACGAACGAAAGACACCTACACACACAGAAAGACTCGCCCTTTTAAATATAGATCTATAAATTAATTAAACAATTTACCTTTGCAAAAAGAAACAATCTTTCAATTTCTTAAACTGTTCAATAGAGTAAAATCTCGCTTTGCTATAGCCCATTATGTCTTAAAAGGACGCGATTTCGTCAGAAAACACAAAATTAAAAAAAAAAAAAATCTAATTCGAATTTCGAAAAACTCGCTTCGAGGTGCACTGGCTCATGCAAAAAAATCATGCAAAACGTTTCAATATCTTACAAACAGTGAAATAAGCAAAAAATAACATGAAAGAAACTCAAAAAACAAAACATTTCGCGCAGAATTTTACTCTGCAGAGCAACTTTATCAAAAAAGAAATCAATAAAAATGTATTATACATATAAAAAATGACAATGAAATATGCAGTATCCCTTAATACAAATATTACTTATCCTAATAAATAAATTAACCAACTTCCCTTTGCAAAATCTTAAGAACTCAAATGGTATAAACAGATTAAGAACTTAAACAGATTAAAAAATATCATGCAAAACTTTTTTATAATTAAAATTATATATAATTAAAACATAATATTACAATGAAATAAACAATATCCCTTGTAAAATGTTAATTATCCTAATAAAGTAATTAAACAATTTACCGTTGCAAAAAGAAACAACTTTTTAATTTCTTAAACTTTTCAGTCTCTTAAAAACAGTAACATAAGAACTACGATTAAAGATTGTTGCCAATCCGAAATTTTTAAAAGAATGAAACTATTCAAAATGATGCAATTTCATCAAAAATCTATCAACAACAATAAGAAAGGAAAATTGTTGCCAAAACTACATTTTAAAATATCTGAGATGTGAGAAGTGTATTCGGAAGCTTCATTTAAAAAATTTTAAAAAAATACAAAATATTATTATTTTTCCAAAATTCTTTTTTTAAAAGGAGTCGAAAGGATTAAAGTTCAACGTGTCCAAAAATCAAAGGAAAATAAACAGCACATTTTTTAAAATAAGTTTTTTTTAAAAAAATTCCGCTGAAAAGGTGTTAAGCTCACCTTCCTAAATAAATTCGTATTTAATCGATTTATTGAAATACGAAATTTATTTTAAGTTCGTAAAATAGCTAAGTGTCTACGCTTCACGACGATGTAAAAATGAAATGTATAGAGTGAAATCTCGCTTTCCTGTAGCCCATTATGTCTCAAAATGACGCGATTTGGTCACAAAACATAAAATAAAAAAAATTCTAATTCGAATTTCGAAAAAATCGCTTCGAGGTGCACTGGCTCTTGTGTAGATACACCTATGTACCAAATTTCGTGGCCCTGGGTCTATTAGCTTACTCGTAACACGAACGAAAGACACACCCACCCACACACACACACACACACACACAGACTCTTTGTTTTATTATATGTAGAGACTATACGATATTTATATACCGTATATTCCGGCGTATAACGCGCAATTTTAACACAAAATATAAGATCGAAATTTACGGTGCGCGTTATACGTTGGATATACTAAAAATGGTAGATAAAATAAGGAAAAGATGAGCATACAAAAATTATATTCCTACATGTACCTAAATGCTGTTCGTTTCAAAGAAATGATATTCCTTATGAACTTAAAAATTTTCTTTATCTGAAGTTCATCATATTCATCTTCCGTTATATCTTCAGGCACATCATCGAATTATGTTTCATCTTCACTATCACTGTTATTCTGATCCAAAAATTAATAATCATCCACCGTTTCATCTAGATCGTTGGATATACTATACTTTTTTAATGACTTTTTAATTATATCGGGTTTAGTTTCCTTCCATGCTTTTATTATCTCTCAGACACTATTTCTACACTGGCGTGATGCGTTTGGCCTCCTTTCTCTCTTATGTTCATTTCAAAATTATGGCTTCAAATGACTACAGAAAGAGAAAGCATCTAACACCTAATTCATTCGGGTGGGAAGTTTGTTCTTACTCCAATAAATGTCCTTTTTTTCTAAACCCTAGAATAATATTCTTGCACATATTTGTATTGAACACAACGGATCTTTGCAGAATCATTTACTCTGTCAAGCATTTCTACCACATACATATTGTTCCCCTTATCATTTGTCAATTCAGTATACGATTGTTCGAAAGCCTGGAAAAAATTTTCGAATCAATGGCTTCAAAAGATAGGAGCATCGTTCATGTATCTTTCAGGTTTCTACGAAAGAAAAGGTTGAACGTTATACTGCGAAAGTACCTAAAAATAAAAAAAAAAATCTAGTTCGAAATCATTGGTGCGTATTATACACCGGCGCAAGTTATACGCCGGATTATACGGTATTTAAAATTATACAAACTTGAACAATGACACTGAGTTTTTAAACAAATGGACGACAGAACATTTTATTTTTTCACCACACGAATTTATGCCTTTCAGATTATATACGTTTAAAGTATGTATTATGTTAAAATTAACTCTCAAATACTATGACACTATCTATTAATCGCTGATATTACCTCACTCATTTTTCTTCTGCTTTTCGTATTTTCCACAGTGCAAAGGACATTTAGATTTGAATTTAGTTTTTAAGAATTGGCAACATCTTTGCTTGTTTGGCAACAACTTTCTTTTGCATCATGTAGCTTTACTGTAGCGCAGGGGCGGTCAAAAGCCTTTTAACTATTTTAGAAACTGTTCCTGGTTTCTATGCAATAAGAATAAATGTAATCGGTCTATCGTTCACGATGAGAACTGATAGATCGAATGAATGTTTTAAGCTCCCACTATTTAGATAAGACCAAAATTAGTAAATGCAAGGCCAGGCAAAAGCGGGAGCTTAGGCCAAATATGGCCATTTTAATTGCTGAATCCGGCGTGTTATGAAATCCTGTGCAACATTTTCATTACTATTCTATCCGCTTTTGTACGTTTATTACCAGGGCAAGCGCGCTTTTGTTGTTACAGTACACATGCGCATTTATATGCACGATTATGCCAGAGGTCAACTTAAGCTAAGAATATGATATAAAGCATATGCATCCGCCGAAATATATAGTTCTATCATATCGACAAAACAGCCTTAAAGTTATTATGTTCTTACACATAATGTTGCACAATTGTGTAAAAAGTTTGCTGAAGCAAAATTTGTCAAGGAAGGCATGGCAAAAGTTTCGGAAAAGTGTTGCCCTGAAAAAAAGCAAATATCTGAAAACGTAAGCCTTTCTACAAGAACAGAAGTACGGCGGATTGAAAATACTTCATAGAATTAATTTCATTAGCTAAGAACAAGGAACACAAATTTTAACCATTGTTCTCTCTCTTCAGATGAGTGTGAGATGTAAATGACACAAGCCAATTATTAATAATTAATAGGGAAATAGACAAGAAATTCGAAATTAGCTAGGAACTGGTTAGCGTGCATTCGATGAAAGATACGACTGCCGGAGAAGCCTTTTCATGGACGATGAGGAGTGTTTAAGTAAAATGTATTCAACTCAGGACAAAACAGTAAGCATCATATGGATGGCAATACTAATTTAATAGGAAAAAAAAAAAAAGCTGATGTGTACACCACAAGAGTTTCTTGTACGGAATATTAAATTATACTCATTTTTTCTTGAATTTCATTTAAACTCATTGAATTGAATTAAATCTACTTCGATAGAATAAATGCACTATATTTATTTACCACAGCGACACTCTGGTGCTAGGTTCACTTAACAGCGTTACATCTCATTCATTTTATATCTCAGAACGCTCAAAAAATTATATCATCTGAAGAATTAGCTGATAGTTGCCACATATTCTATTCAAATGCTATAATAAATCTAAAATGAAAAATAAAATATTAAACAAATAAACAAAAAAGAAAAAAAGAAAGAAATAAACAGTTTTTCGCTCACGATTCAGTATTTCTCATTCAATTAATTCAGTTCTCACTTCGCGGCAAGGAAAAATACATAAAAACTCGAAATATTTTCATTAAAAACTAAAAGATACAGAAAAACATAAAACACTAAGTACAGTTAAAACAATAAAAAAAATTTACAATTAAAATACCAGTTTCTACGCAAAAATAAGCAACTCGGCCAACAGGCAAGAAGGCAAATTTTTCGTTGCACGAAACTAAAAGTTTCCTTTTGGTCCCACTCGCCAAAAAGGCACTGAAGGTGGAGAAAGAATTAATTCACTATTCTGCTAAGTTTCGAATGCAAAAAAATATGGTAAAAAAAAAAAAATTAGGCTTAGCCCCACTTAAACAACTTTTAAACTGTTGATAATTCTACAAATATCGCATGCAGATTAACTAAAGGCATCTTAACAAGTAGATAAAAACAATATAATTAAATCATTTTTAAAGTAAAAAAAGCACAATTTATCAACAATCAAGAATAAAAAACTTGAGCTCACTGAGCCGAGCAACAGAGTGGGTGTATATATATTTATATACTTTTGGTGCGGCCGATTTCAACCAAAAAGAAAGGTGGACAACTACATGTTATTGCAGTCCTATATACAAAATTTCAACGTTTTAAGACTACTCGTTTTTGAGTTATGCGAAATACATACGTACGTACGTACAGACGCCACGAAAAAATCTCATCTGAATTCATTTTAAATCAGTTTTATAATTTGTTTGAAGAAAAAGAGTCCTTTATTCGGGGAGTCCTTTTCTTATTACATCGTTAAATTGCATTTGATAGCGGTCAAAACCGATATTTTCGCTGAAATATGGCACCCGGAATATTTCGTGAGCACAATACTTCCTTTACTTACAAGGAAATAGAGACGTGGATTTGTTAAAAAGAATTAGAGGTAAAATAAAAGAAATGCAGTGGCAACATGAAATATTTTTTCTGCATTGCGTCATTCATCAAGAATTGCTTCAAAGATTTAATAGTTTGTGTGATAAAATTGTAATTTTCATTTTGATTAAAGAAAAAAATTAACGACTTTCCTAAATCGCAAAATTATTATTATTATTATTATTATTTTCCCACCAGCGACGAAGCGGTAAAGTTGCTGAACACTGGTAGTTCGGTCTGAGGTTCGAATGCCGTGAACGGACTGGCTGCATGAGCGTTTTCGTGGTTTTTCCCATGTGTAACGTGTATACGAGCCAGTTTCTCTCAGAAAGTCTTCCACGAAGGCATCCCTCCCCTTACACAGATATACCTCGATGCTTTGCCGTATTCACATAAACTAAATCAAACCGTCTTATTGTTGTTAATTTAGAAGTCAAAGAACAAAAATCAGCGTTACATTTGCAAATTTTCTGAGGACTAGTTTCGATTGTTTTACCGAACCATAAGCCTCAGCTGCCAAAGTGCAAATGAACGAGATAAGATATAGTGATAAGATAAGAATGGCTAGACAGAAGTTAAGCTACTGGCGCCATCTATTGATGAAAGAAGAAAACTAAAACATAATTTCCTTAAAGGCTGAAGGTAAAAATGGATTGGAATTAGAGCCATTAACCAGAACAGAATGATTTTTTTAATGTGAAACGACTCTAGAAACTCTAATTCACCAATGAAACATGTTTTTTTTGAATAATTTTGGCTGCAGAAAAATTGAAAGTGTGATTTTCGGACCTAAAATGCTGGGCAACAAAGGACTTCCGCGTTTCCTTTTTCCTAATATATGCCTCATGTTTCTTAACGCGATATTTTAAGGCTGTCTTAGTTTGACCAATGTAAATTAAACCCCACTGGCAAGGAATCCTGTAAATACCCCAGGAATTCATACCCAGAATGGGTACCTTGAGTATGGAACTCAGAATTTTTTTGATAGGAGAATAAACCACCCGAAAGTTAAAATACGTGCAGTTTTATAGCTAATTGATGGAAAGAAAGGAAAGACAGCAGAATTCTTATAATTTCCTAAAACAAGAATGTGCCTTTCGGTGTGTTGAGATGAGAATTTTTTAAATGCTTGATTAATAATGGTGCAGTCCTCTTATTGTTAATCTTGCTAAAATCATAAACTCCAACTTTCTTTGCATGGAGGAAGCCAAGTTTGTACATTTTTTTTTCTCTTCATTTATAAATAAATATTTTTTGGAGCAGGCATTTTAGATAAAATCAGGAGTCACAATGTATTTCCATTTATCTCCTGCTAAGTAGTTTTCATGCAGGGCTCTACAAATTATTCTGCAGTAAGCCACATACCTCGGCAAGAGTTGCGGATATTATGTTTTTAAATTTCTTAAAATATAAAATTTGGTTTATAATTTTAATTGTTGCTACAGATGCATTTAAAGATTTCGTAATTAATTTCTGCTTCGGTGGATTTGATTTTCTCTTGTTACTAAAGATTTAACGTACTAATACGTACCTTTAATAGTAGGTACCTTTTTCGGTTATTAATTTGGAGTATTCCTTCCATTTCGAAGTAATGATTGAATACCACGCATTTCACATTTTTTTAAAATTATTGAATAGGAATATTTCTCTTAGGATAACGCAAAACATATTTTACAATCCATAACTTGTTTATAGACGACATTTTGACAGAAGAATAAATTTAAAAGTAGCAGATATTTCTCTCTTCAAATAATAAAAAAAAATTGTTGCCAAAAATTTGTTAGGCCAAAACATTTGCTTTTTTAAAATTCTTTATCGAAATCCTTGTAAAAATTTGTAAACACGTTCTGTAAAGAGCAGAGTGAAGAGCTATGACATGAAGAATTTTTAATTCCAGTCCTAATTTTTATTCGTCTTACACAATGTATTATTCTAAAAATGAATCCTCGTTGTTTGCGCAGTTGACAGCGCAGTTTCCTGCCCAGTTGATGGTGAAGAATTTCTATAACCCATCTATTCGATTCAAGACTGAACGGATAATCGAAACTTAGGACTATTTTCGTCGAAAAAGATGTGATCAAAAGAAATGCCGATCAAGATGAATTAGAGAGAAGAATGAAAACCTTTGAAATCAAACAAGAACTGTCACATGAATGACCTTGTACCAATTCCACACTCACGTGAAAGACCTACTTTATCTAAAGTAGCATTACGCACTCTAGATCACTGGTTGATGTTTCTTACGACTGTTTTATTCCAACGACTCCAGCTACCCTTCCTGGCCTCTATAGTGAAAGATAGAAATTCTGAAACCTTGAATGAATTGCGTAAGAATACAACGACTCCAATATTTATGTGCGAAAGCTCGTATATTTGTGTGTGAGCTAGCAATTTTTGGACATAACATTACAAGACAGCCGAAACATCTCAAAAGGTTCGAACACATGGATTACTTGACAACATTTTCTTTGCAGTTTTTTTAAATATCTAAAGATAACGTGGTTTTACTTGTATCCAAATGTTCATGTAACGTCCGAAAAGGGCCTTATTATCAAACGTTCCGTTAAATAATTAAAAGAATATGCAGTCTTCTAAAATAAAATATGTAATGACTGTAAACAACAGTAAATAACAACAAGGGCAAACCATTCTATTTTCACTTTCTCCTCTCTGGAAACAGTTTGCAAAGAAAATCATACATTCTATAGCAATGCGTCCGTTAAGAAAATATTTATATAACTGGATATTTATTATATATACGGATGACTGGGTGAGATGGGAGGATTTGGATATCAGAGCTGATGACACAAAGGAGTGTCCTATTTAATTCTTGGTCTACAATGGCTTCGAAATTCTGGTCGCAATGAATCTGCAAGGGTAATTGAAACGTTTGCTGTACAATGTTCCAAAAAGCCAGACCGAACAGACTTGAAGACACCCTAAAGGTAGAACTGGAGATTGCTGTGTCTGTGCTAATCTGCAAATGCCAAAAACTAAAAATGTTTCGTGTGATGTCAATTAATTTTGTCATCTTTGAGATGTTCCAGGAAGACTGACATGCCAGCACAGTCTGATAACAACTGAAATTGCATGCAGGCTTCTACAATAATAACGGGCTGATAACAGCCAACGTATCGGAACATTTTTTTAACACAATGAAATTTTTTATCAAGAAAATAAAAATAAAATTTTAACTAAATTTTAAATTTCGCTTGCTAAATGTTTATTAAAACATATATTAATGACAATGTACAAAGGGAAAAAAATAGATTCATACTTTATTTTCTGTCTGAAATCTAAAATTCAATACTTGCAAGATATTTTTATTGGTTACACTTTGGAATTCACATATATTGACAGTTAAACATTAAATATTCATTCCTTTTCAAATAATTCTGACACGTTTAATTAACCATTAAGTAACTTTATGGAGTCATCAGGTTATTTAGAAGCAGGAACGATCAAATATGAGCAACGCCCTCGCCGACAATCGAACCACGGACTTCTCGGTTACGCGTCGAGCGTGCTGACTACTACACCACGAAGGCATACGAAGAAGGCGAGAGAAATACCTTATATACTCCCCCTTTTAAATGGCGACTGGGGTTTGGGGGACCCAATCGCAAAATCCCGGTGGTGGAGAATCATCTTTCATCCCCTTTTTAGTTCGGGCGCCAGTGTAGAGACATTAGGCATTTTTTAAGCAGGAGTACTGAAAAACGAGCAATCGAACCACGGACATCTCGGTTACGGGTCGAGCGTGCTGATAACTATTCCACGAAAGCATGCGAAGCAGGCGTGAGAAATACCCTATACCTTACTTTAATTGAAGTTAAAAATCTTCAAATTAAGAAAACTTTCTAGGTTTTTGGAGAACAATTTCCGAGTGGGACAAAACTTAATAATGACAACCTACTTACTTTTTCTCATTTAGTAAATTTTTTTTTGACAAATAAATTAAAATACGTATATTTGTAATAAATACGTATATAAATAATAACACATTTTGCATAAAAGTACAAAAACTACTTGTATAATATGTGCTCTGGAGAAAAATTTCTGCCAGTTTTTTTTCATAACGGATTTCAGATGGTCTTTAGTCAATCGGGTTCGTTTGTTATTAAAGCTCAGTTCTGAAAAAAAGCTGTTTCGATATAAATACACTGCTCGACATTGAAAACGCAACACCAAGAAGGAGGGGCCAGAAAGAGAGGAAATTTGGAAAAAAGACAGAGACAGCAAGCAGCAATAAGTGATTTTTAATTCAAATTGATAGTCAGAATTCAGAGCGAGAACGGCGCCGGCTCAGTAAGATGTAGAACCACCGCGGACAGCGATGCACGAAGAAACATGTCTAGGCATTGAGTCAATAAGAGTGCGGATTGTGTCCTGAGGGATGGCTCTCCATTCTCTTTCAACCATTTGCCACAGTTTGTCTTCTGAACGAGGCAGGGGCAGAGTCTACAAACGGCGTCCAATCACAACCCACACATGTTCGATTGGTGACAGGTCAAGAGAGTACGGTGGCCAAGAAAGCATCTGTATACCTTTCGGAACATGTTGGCAGATGCAAGCACTGTGTGGTCGGGCGTTATCCTGCTGA
>KK121050.1:63853-74575 GCA_000611955.2 Stegodyphus mimosarum
AAAATCAGTGCTATGTTTGCTTCATCTTATATATGTGAACAAGTGTTTTCAACAATGAACCTTAGAAAGAATTATTTAAGAAGTAGAGTGACAGATGAGCAGTTAGCCTCGTTCCTTAGAATCAGTACATCTCACTTCGAACCTCAATATAAGAAACTTTTAAAAATGAAAGCGCAGTTTCATTCTTCTCATTAACATATTTAAATTGTAATACTTGTATATGTTTTTAAAATTTTAGAAAAATTTACCTTGGCCCGCCGAACTTTTTTTTTTTCGATTTTTGGCCCGCGAAGGAAAACGTTTGCCCATCCCTGCTCTAAATTATCCATTATAAAAGTCACCTGCGAATATATAAGGCAAACATTAAAAATGGTCCTAGCCTTAAAAATTAAAAATGGTATCGCCTTACCAAAATGTCGCCAAACTAGTTGTTACCATATTCCAAAGATTAGCATATTTAAATTATATTAGGATAAGATTTATAGATACTCTAGATATTCAAAACAAAATTAACTGGTAAGGTTATTATAATTTATGCCTAAATCTAAAAAGGCGGAAGCTATTGGATGAGTATTAGGTTAAAGATATGCAAATTTTGCAATTATTACTGTAAATATTGTATACTAGCAGGAAAGCCGCCAGATGAGCGGGATACGGCCAAGGCAATGTTTATAAGTTCTGTGTACTGACAAACTGAAAATAAAATGAACGGTTAATTTAATGTACTGTATACAAAGTTGTTACCTGCGACCAAAGCAAAATTTATGAGTTCAATGTACACCTGAAAAGAAAACGCTTAAAAAAATTTCAATATGAAGGAAGTCAGCTCGTTCTTTCCAAGCAACAAACCAATTCGTAAATAATTTTTTTGCTGCCAAACTAGGAAACAAAAGCATTTCAGATCACGCATGATGTCATGATTTAATGTAATCTAATAGCCTTTTCTTAATATCAATAAACAAATTAACGTGGCACTAGCATACCGTGTCCATTATCTTAATCCGAAACAAAAAAGTTGCTAACAGCGGCTATTTATTTAAAATGCAGACATTAATGAAACATTTTCGACTTTTAGTGACGTTACATGAAATCATGTGCTTTCTTCAACATCAGAACACGACCTTAGATAACAATAATATATTTAATATTTGGCAATCCTATTTTTATTTCATACTTTGTAAAACTTACAAAATTTTTATTAACAAATTCTACAATTTGAAAGCGAGCAATGGCAACACCAAATAAAGCAGATTTTTGTCTCCAGCGTGCAAGACTGTTGCCAGTCAGAAAAAGGAGGCGAAAATTAGCGTTTTCATAGTTTTTAATTAATATCTTGACTGATTAAAGTCGAAAGGAAGATGAGAATAGTCGAAATGTCTTCCCACAAATTTTTGAAATCCGAGGGGGGGGATACCTCTCTCGAAACTCAACTCCCCACCGTTCCAGAGGAGATAATGACACAAACAAACAGACAGACGCGCACAGATTTTAATGGTATCCATGATGTAAAATACTCGTTTCTTCTAGCAATTTCTTTTTTACTAATAAAAGGAGCCAAATTTCAGTTTCTAAGACTCGTTTACAGCCCGTTACAGGTGAATAATTTTTATTCTTCCGCTTTTCAATGAAAATTTTAGACCATTAGGCAGAAATAAGTTTATTTATTTTATTTGATAAACTTTCAAGACAAATTTAACTAAAGCAGACTAATTCTCTCGCCAGCTTTATGATAACCCGAACACAAACTCATTTTCCCTCCTTCCAAAAATAACATCCAAAGCTTCACCGCTGACTATCTCTCTTATCCTAAATACTACAACCATAGTCGAATTCCATTCCTATGAACTTTAAAAATTACAACCATTTTGTCTACGATTCAAATTTAGAAAACACGTAAGTTCAATTTAATTGATTTCTGGCTTTAGTTAATTTATTATTTTCTGGCGTACATTAATTGTGTAGTTTTTAATACTCTCATACATTCTTGCTGTTTCACCCTTCCTCAGTGCAATCACTATTTCTCAAGATTCTACACAACAGAAGGAGAGTAGAACGTTACATCTGGCGCCCGAATTTCTAATTCGAATCCAATGGCCAGTAATCGGGAGAGACAATCATCCCTACAAAAGACAGAAGTCGTAGACCCGATGGTGACAAGCCGATTGCATGGATTTGGCTTTTTAATACACACAATGCGAGCAGCTATCAAGCCAGCAGTAGTATTCGACAGTAAAAACTCCGTCACTTCATTCCTTGAATCGTTTGAGACTCACTTTCAGTTATATCCGGTACCCAAAAGGCAAAAAGTAGCCATCGCCTCCACTGCCCTCCGAGGACAGGCAGAGTCTTGGTGGAAAGGGATCGGAAAATTTTTACTCGGGGAAGTCGGAAGCCTCACCTACAATTTTGAGAATTTTAAAGCGGCACTCCTGAAGGCCTTCCCGATCGTGAAGGATCGTGCGAAGCTAGAAGCCAAACTCTACAGCTTTTATCAACGAAAAATTGAACACCTTACCGAGTTTATACTGCGTAAAGTCAAACTAGTGAAATTGAAATTATATTACCAAGATTAGTACCTTCAGTACAAGATTTTGCGGAGTTGAGAAACCCGCGAACACTGGAAGAATTATTCGAATTAGCCGTAAAGTTTCAGAACCGGGGCATAGCGAAAAATTCGAGATTTCCTACCCAGGGTTACTATCAGCACTTCTTCCGACAGCTGGCCGCAGAGAGAAACAAATACAATGGAGGAAAACGTTTTCTTACCAGGCCGTCAACAAGCAAGAATGAAAACTGTAAAGCCAAAGACTGCCAGCGTACCCAGGAAACATCACGAAGAAAAACGCATATAAACGAATAGAGGAGCCTGAGGAATTGAGGGTTCAGACCCCGTGTGCATCGCAAAATCCCTCTAAGTTGTATGTAAATACCGTGGTAGTCAAGAATTCTCAACTACCGGTAATCCACGTTCTTTTAAACGACGTACCCGTAGAAGCACTTGTCGACACCAGCGCGGAAGGAAATTTTGTAAGCCAAAAATTCTACTACAAAAATTTCCGGAGAATAAGATTGTTTAAAAATTCTAGTACAGAAATTGTTGCCGCACAAGGGAAAGTTTGTGAATGTGTCGGAAAGCTATCGCTGAACGTTCAGGTAAAAAACGAAGTTTTGAAAGTGTTATTTTTTGTTGTTAAAAACGTGCGAAAGCATGTCATTTTAGGTACAGAGTTCCTCAGGTCGGCGAACGCCACAATAAACTTCGTGAAAAATTCTATTTTCTTGGGTATGGTGCCAAAGATGGTGGAAGAAGTAAATTTTCCAAACATCGATTTACAAGATCTAAAATAAGATGAAAAAGCCAAGCTGTAGCAACTCGTAGGTAGATTTAATACGCTATTTTCTGAGAAGCCAGGGAATACACAAATTGTCACCCATGCGATAGAACTAAAATCAAGCGAACCTTGTAAAGCAAAACCTTACCGTTACTATAAGGAAAAAGAAGCAATAATAGAACACCACATAAAACAAATGTTGAGGGATAAAATAATTACTCCCATCAATAGTGAATATACTAACCCAGTTGTGCTATGCAGAAAGAGAAATAACTTGCCCCCTTCGGATCCAAAAGCTTATCGTTTTGCGATCGATTACAGAAAACTTAATAGCATGACTAAATTCTCTGTTTACCTTTTACCTGTAATAGAAGAAATAATACGGAAAATTAGGTCTACAAAATGTATGACCACTCTTTATCTTACTTCAGGCTACTTTCAAATAGCCACGAAACCAGACGATGTGAATAAAACCGCGTTTATTACAAAATCGGGTACTCACGCATTTTTACGCATGCCGTTTGGACTTTGCGGGGCACTGTCAACTTTTCAACGCACTATGGACATACTTTTACGTCCCGTTCTAGGAAAATCCACTCTCATTTATCTCGATGACATTATCATAACTAGTGATACTATTGAAAAACATAAGGAAGACCTCCACGAAGTTTTTCGTTATTAAAAGAAGCAGGTTTAACTATTAATGCCGCAAAATGTAAATTCCCAACCAAGGAATTGCAATATTAAGGATACAAAGTTTCAGCTAAAGGCATCGAAACTGAGGATTCTAAAATAAAAGCAATTAAAAATTATCCTCCTCCAAATACTGCGAAAAAACTTTCATCCTTTATTGGCATGTGCTTATATTATCGTTCGTTTATCCAAAATTTTGCCGATATTGTTGAACCTGAAACCCAGTTAAAACGAAAGAAATCCAAGTTTGTATAGACAGCGAATACCCTGTGGCATTTTTTAGCAAACCCCTAGATCAGACTCAAAGGAACTACACAGCGACAGAAAGGGAAACGTTAGCAGTGTTAATGGCAGTTCAGAAGTTTAGGGTATACTTCGAAAAAGCCCTAGTTACAATCCGCTCTGATCATGCGGCCGTAAGCAGATTATATTCTGGAAAGAATTTAACTCCTAGATTAATTAGATGGGCCTTAAAGTTACAAGAATACAACTTAATAATTAAGCACACTCCCTGCAAGGAAAATACAGTGGCCGACGCCTTGTCAAGAATCAAACTGGATGAAAATGGGAATTAAATAAAATATGCTATTTTAACTTCTAAAGTTTTAGATTCTCGGGAAACAATTATAGCTGAATTGTCGAAGGATCCAGAATTCGGTAATATCTATACTTATTTAAGAACCCAGATAATTTTGAACATGGATATCTTGCTGCAATTAGAAATAGGGCTCGAAATTACAAGATCATAGATAATCTGTTGTTCTATACTAAATCAACAAATGAAAACCACGAATTGAAACGACTGAGTATTTTGCAGGAACTTCATGATAGCCGCACTGCGGGTCATTTAAGTGCAAGGAAAACGGTCCGTAGAGTACGCGAGGCGCTGTATTTTCCGCAACTACAGAAGATAGTAACAGCGCATGTCAGGTCCTGTAATTTATGTCAGTTAATTAACGACGTTAATTAGAGCCCGGCCGGGTATCTAAATAGTATTCGCGCGACTTTTCCTAACGAGATCCTTAGAATAGACCTTCTTGGACCTTTTCCCCAAAGCGAGTTAAATAAAAACCGATATCTTTTGGTAATTGCAGACCATTTTTCTAAGTGGGTAGAAATAATTCCTTTAAAGCGTGCGTCAGCTAAAATAGTTGCAGATGCGTTCTCACATAAGTATATTTTAAAATACCGTGCACCGTTAAAAGTAATAAGCGATAATGGTAAGCAATTTGTTAGTCAAAGTTTTGAGAACCTGTGTTAAGGGCTTGACATATGGCATATGAAAATAGTCCCGTACAGACCACAAGCAAACATAGCGGAGAGAGTTAATAAAAGCATTGTTAAAATAACTCGAAGTTATGTTAAAAATTATCATAAGCGCTAGGATGGCTGCTTTGATGAACTAGCCTATGCTTTAAGAACTGCCAAGCATGATACAACGGGTAAAACGCCCGCTGAATTATTTCTGGGGAGGAAGATATTGACTCCTTTAGACAAACTTTTTTGTTCAAGAGCAAGAACCAGAGTTTAAACAGGCAAATATTCAAAAGCTGATTGATGAAGCTTTGAAAAATTCCGATGCAGCAAGAAAGCGGCAGACAATTTAGGAAACGCCGCGAATCAGATTTTAAAATGGGGGATAAGGTGTTGAAAAGAAAATTCACTATGTCTAGTGCACCTGAAAACGTCGTATCAAAATTCGCCCATAAATTTGAAGGACTTTATGTAGTACAGAAGATCGTTGGAGTGATGATCTACTTAAAAACAGATTCGGGAGAAAGAATAAAGGCTAGTCGGGATCAATTGAAGAAATATTATGATCGTAAAGATTTCGATGTCTTACATGATTTCTTCCAGGCTTCCGATTTATAAGAGGAGGCTTCCCCTAGGTCAATTCTCACCGCACCACAAATTCCACCACCCGCGAAAAAGCAAAGAACCAAAGAAACTACAAGTTGTCAAACCAGCCGAAGTGAAAATCAGAGGTGAAAAAAGGAAAAATCAATTTCCACCAGGGGACAGGAAGCAGAGACGGAAAGTCTCATGGATGAACCAGATGGCATGGACAGATTTCTGCAAAAAACGCATGTCCGAATACCAAGCTTCAAATAATAATAATAATAATAATAATAATAATAATAATAATAATAATAATAATAATAATAATAATAATAATAATAAAATAAATTAATTTTACTATAAATCTTTTCTGTTACGTAAAATTGCATGAAAATATTTAATACGAAGTTACATGATAAAAGCTATTGCCTCTATTAAGGACTAAAGTTAATTCAGCTTTATTTGGCGAAAGCACAAAGTATAGTGTTTTATAAAAATTTTATGTTATGTAAAGAACTAGTAGTTTGGTTTGCTTTGTCGAAAGACTATTTATATTAACTCGTCAAAAGATCTGGCCTGATACAAGCAGCTTCGTATTAGTACTTGTTAATGAAAATTTATTTTAGGTTCGCACTTTTGGCGAAGAAAAGGGTCCATTCAAGTAAAATTTTCATGTTATTCTCTATTGTCTTAAAAGTATTTGTGTGTAAAAGGTTGAAATATCTGTTGTGTTAAATGATACTTTAATGAAAGTTTAAAGCTCAAAAGAGCAGATATAATATGTATTTAGTGATAAAACTTGAACAAAAGTAAATACATTCAAAGTTTAATGTACTCGCTTGAGTTCGCGCAAAAGAAATTTTAGTTAAATCAAATCATAAGATTTTGAACGAAAGCTTGCATGAGTTTAAGATGAATGTGGAAAATATTTTCGTTTGCATGTGTTTTGCAGGGCTCTCCGCCGACACTCTAGTTAATTTTCATGTATATTAGCTCATGGAGAACTTAAAAATGAATTTAGGATGTGTTTAAAAAGGTTGTTATATGCTAACAGTCGATGTGCGTTTAGGTGGAGATTTTGTCCACTATAACAAAGAACACTTGCGTTTTCACACCACACATTGTGGAGAGACTAAAGGATATAAAATTTTAAAATTTAAGCATGAATGTGAATTGAATAACTGTGGCATGAAAAACAGTAATGTTCGGGAAAGCTGAGAAAGCTACGCTAAATAAAGGCTAGAACTTAATAAAAGACTGTATTGTGAATTTTACATGTTATTTAGAATCATGTATTCATAAGTGTTCCTTCCAGATGACTGGAAGGAGTTGACTGAATCCCTTTACCAGTTGAAAGATGATGAAGGATGGCCAGCAGAACTATGATGATGACAAAATTTTCTTCTGTGATCAGTTAAATTTTAGTATTTTGAATGTAAACGAGGCTTAGATCTTGTCAGTTGTAGAATTTATAAGTTTGTAATAGGTCTTTAAGGACCTTTATCCAAGTCTGTTAAATTCTGGCATGGACAAAAGTAGGGATTTGTATTTATTTTAAATAGCCAGTTAATTTAGTTTTACGTTACTTTCCTTAATTTCCCTAAATATGAGTGCCAGAATATTTTAATTCAGTAGCGCGCGCAAGAAATGCAAATTCTACTAGTGGAAGAATAAGTTAAATAGCGACGTTCCAGTAGAGAAAAGAGAGAGTCCGGGAAATTGCCGTGCGTGTTTATACGCAAACTTCTGTTTAGCAGTTACTGCTGGTTTGAGGTGGCTTAAGCGTTATTATCTTGCTGCCGCTAGACTCATCTACACGCTGTAGGCTACAGGATTATATGAGCCCTGTAGTGTAATTCTACTATTTATGAACATCTTAAATTCGTAAGTTTGATTTTACTGTTTCAGTTACCGCTCAAGTTGAGGCGTAGTATGTTAGCGTCAAGCTGACGCATTGTAAATAAGTTAAAGAGTTTAATAAAGGGCAGTTTTAACCCTTCCTCAGTGCAATCACTATTTCTCAAGATTCTACACAACAGAAGGACAGTAGAACTTTACAAGTTCTTACTTGGGAAAGATGACGAAACACTTTCGCTTTTATTAGCAATTGTTAATTGATCGGAAATCGATTTCTTCCCCTTGAAAAGTCAAATATTTTTTGTTTGAATAGTTATAGTCAAACAAAAAATATTTGACTATTATAAAATTTGAAAATAAAAATGAATCAAATATTGTTTACGGTAATAATAATACTTGATTCATTTTTATCTGCATTTTAGTTTTACTAATTTCATAAATTTTCTATGAATTTAACAATTTCATAAATTTACTAAAATTTTTTCCCTGCCTTTGTTAATACTACTGACGTATTGTGTTACACTAGCATTAAAGTCCGCTTTTTATTAAGTTTCCGAATTTAATTTATTTTCCTAAGAGATAATACAAAAACTCTTCTAATAAGTAAATTCTTATTTTATTGCTTAGCAGCTTTAGCTCAAATATTAGGCTCTTTAATTATTAAAAATTTCCTTTATATATATATAGAGAGAGAGAGAGCTAATGGATTATTAATTCTTACGTAAATATGTATATTTATACTTAATCACTACTTGCTTCTTTCCTTTTATTAATGAAGGGCCAACTCTTTTCTAAGTCTCGATTAAAGCTCTATTGAGTGAAGATTTTTAACTTTTTCTACGTTTTCCTTAGTTTTGGCCAGTATTTAGTTAAAATTTTAATTTTAGTTTAACTTCAGTGTTTATTATTATTAACTTATAATTAAAAAAATTTGTATCAATTTTTTAATTCATTCTATTTTCAAAATTTGAAAACATTAATTTTCTATTTCGTTTGCATTATTAACATTTTCCATTAACCTACTCTATAATTTTCCTTTTTACAAAATTTTCCCTTTTTTTTTCATTTTTTCATATATTTTTCGCACCGAACTTATATTTTTACAATAATATAACAGTTAGCAGCCACATTTTTACAATACTTAGCACAGTTTGCAGCTTCACACTACTCAACTTTACATAGTATCAGCGCCCTCTGTTTTCACCATGGAGGTTAGATTTCCATGGTTTTCACGGTTAGCAGCTACAAATGTCTCAGGTTTACATAGTTTAACAACGTTTTAAACTAGAATAATGTGGTAACATAGTAAGTTAAATACAAACTAACTATTTACTTTTTTATATTACTATTTTAGATTGTATTTATTTTATATTATGTTTAATTTGTTATTCTTGAATTTTGAATTTCCAATTTTTTTATTATCTATTTCCTATTTTGTAAAACTTTAACGAATTTTATTAAGAAACTCAACGATTTCAAAGCCAGGATGGCAACACTGTACAGGAAAAAACATTTTTATCTCCAGCGTGCGAGACTGCCTATTGGAAATTCTAAAGAAAGGCTGTTTTTAAATACCTTTCGCCCAAAGGAGCATTAGCCTAAATACTCTCGAAACTTGTATGTGCATGTAAGTGGAAAAAATCTTGTTTTAATGACGTTCAAATATATCGAATAGTATTGACAATCGTTTTAGCGTCGTCAAGTATACTAACAGTATTAACAATCTTAAGTGAAATTCACTAAATCTGCCAGTCAAAGGCAATTTGTTATCTGAGTAATTAAAATGTACAGTGTCTTACAGAAGTGATGGGACACTTGTGCTTTACAAAAGGAAACTGTAATAAAATAAATTAAAAAAACATGTAAAAATTTTTTGTGGGTGTGTTTCATACTTAAATTTAGTAACAATTATTACATAACATACATTTTATCAAAATATTAAAACATTAATTTAATAAAAATACAATTGTTTAGAACGGAGCAAAAAATGGCTCTCATAAGTGATTAGACACTTACTTTTCCGTCAAATATTTATCCAAAAATTTTACTTTTTAAAAGGTTTTAATATTTTGTTGGATTTCCTTTGACTTTTAAAACAATCTTTAAATCTTCTTGGGATGGATTCGACTAATTTTTTTGTGATTTCTGGAGTGATTTTACCCCAATCTTCTTGAAGCACCGATTTTAATTGTTGTTTTGAAGAAATGGTGTGTTTGCGAATTCTTGATTCCAATTCTTGCCAAATATTCTCTATGGGATTTAAGTCTGGAGATTGTGCTGATTTTTTATTATTTCGGGACAGTTATACAGCAGCCAGAGTCTAACGTTCAAAGCAGTGTGCTTGGGGTCATTGTCCTGGTAGAATTTAAAATCGTTATGAAGGTTCAAATTTCGTGATGAAGATTTCAAATTTCGATTTAATATGCCAATATACTTGTACTGATCCATTATCGTGTGTGTGTATGTGTGTCTTTCGTTCGCGTTGCGAGTAAGCTAATAGATCCAGGGCCACGAAATTTGGTACATAGGTGTATCTGCACAAGCGCCAGTGCACCTCGAAGCGATTTTTTCGAAATTCGAATTAGAAGTTTTTTTATTTTATGTTTTGTGACCAAATCGTGTCATTTTGAGACATAATGGGCTACAGGAAAGCGAGATTTCACTCTATACATTTTATTTTTACATCGTCGTGAAGCGTAGACACTTAGCTATTTTACGAACTTAAAATAAATTTCGTATTTCAATAAATCGATTAAATACGAATTTATTTAGGAAGGTGAGCTTAACACCTTTTCAGCGGAATTTTTTAAAAAAAAACGTATTTTAAAAAAATGTGCTGTTTATTTTCCTTTGATTTTTGGACACGTTGAACTTTAATACTTTCGACTCCTTTTAAAAAAGGAATTTTGGAAAAATAATAATATTTTGTATTTTTTTAAAATTTTTTAAATGAAGCTTCCGAATACACTTCTCACATCTCAGATATTTTAAAATGTAGTTT
>KK121050.1:75694-86276 GCA_000611955.2 Stegodyphus mimosarum
TGAAAACTGTTGAATGACTCAAGTTAACTGTTTCAGCAATTTCTCTAATAGATTTTCCACGTTCAATATGCAAATTAATAACTAATTTTCGAATTTCAGGCAAAATTTCTTTTCGTTTAGCATTCATGGCTGCACAGAGCTAAAAAACACAAAAATTCCAGAACAAACTGGAGAGAAATAATGCAGACGATTTTATAAATTATTGCCAATTGCTTTTGAGTAAAAATAAAAACCCAAAAAAAATATTTTTATTGCTTACTTCAGACAATTTTTGTTGCATAGTCCCCATCACTTATGTGAGCCATTTTTTGCTCCGTTCCAAACAATTGTATTTTTATTAAATTAATATTTTAATATTTTGAGAAAATGTATGTTATGTAATAATTGTTACTAAATTTAAGTATGAAACACACCCACAAAAATTTTTACATTTTTTTTAACATATGTTATTACAGTTGCCTTTTGTAAAGCGCAAGTGTCCCATCACTTTTGTGAAACACTGTATGTACTTCAAAGAAATAATAAGCCTGAAAAAATTCTTAACACATCTTCAGAAGAATTAATACTCGAGTTAATGAGCAAAAGTTATTAAAAGCAATACTCACTAAACAGAGCACATTCCATTAGTTCATCACGTCTTTTTTCGAAAACTTGTATTATTGAAATTTATTTGCATATATCTTGTGCTAAAGCTTGAAACAAAGATTTAAAAAAAATGTTAATACATTATTTTTTTTTTGTTTATTTAAGCCTTGTTTGTTGCAAAATAAATGTTATCAAATATTCCTTATAATAAATAATTTATTTAAAAAGTGTTAATCAGTAACTGTCATAATAATTTAGACACTCGAATGTTTTGTTGAAATGTATTGGCATACTATGTTTCTCGTTAAAATATTTTGTTTTAAATGAAAATACATCCCAAAAATTATTGTCTTTTATTACGTATTATTGAAATATATTAACGATTCCATATTCGAAGTGAACATGGCAGGAACTTACAAAGTGACAACAACCATAATATTTAATTATTCATCATTTTAAAGCGGATAAAAGTATTCGAAATGCTCCACAGTTCCTTGATACAAAGTATTCAACTATTTTTTATGTTCTAAAACGATGCAAATTGCATGGAATTGTCGAAAGTATACTGTAGCTTGCACCATATTCCAAGCTAACACCTAGAAATCTGAGACTAAATGAAAAAATCTGACGTGTACACCACATGGCTTCCTTGTACGGAATATTAAATTATAAGCAATTTTCCTGCATTTCAGTTAAATATATTGATTGAATTAACAGTTAACGAATTTTAAATTAAATCTACTTCGTCGACAGCGCATGAACCACAATAGAATAAATGCATTCTTTAAAGTTCACTATATTTATTTACCATAGCCACATTTCGGCGCTAGGTTCACTTAACAGCGTTACATCTCATTCATTTTAAAGCTCAAGAGTGAACAAAAATTATAGCATCTGAAGAATCATAATAAGTTCTATTCAAATACTAGTATAATAAACCTAAAACAATGTATAAAAGAAATTAAACAAATAAAAAAGGAACAGTTTTCACAGACGATTCAGCACCGCTTACCTAATGCGCATGCGCTATTAATTAATTCAGTTCTTCCTTCACGATAAGGCAAAAATACATTAAAATTCAGAATATTTTCACTAAAAACTGAAAGATATAGAAAAACACAAAACAAAAAGTGCAATTAAAACAATTAAAAGAACAATTTTTACAATTAAAGTTACAATCTGTACACAAAAAACCAGCTAATTACTTAAAAGGTAATTCTAGAATGAATCAAGCAATAATTTAATTCGCAATGATAAAAGAAGACGTTACTTTGCTGTTGCGAAGCTTAGTTTCTCTAGATTGGCAACAAATCTACTATTCTGCTAAGCCTGAAATGTAAACAAAGATGGCCGATATCATAACCAAAAATTAGGCTTAGTCGCACTTAAAAAACTTTTAAATTGCTGATAATTCCACAATTATTGCATGCAGGTTAACTAAAGGCACAAAAATCTTAACCGAAAGATAAGAACAACATAATTCTATCATTTTTAAAGCAAAAAATGCACAATTTACAAACTTATAAGAATAAAGAAACTGAGCTCACTGAGCCAAGTAACAGACTGGATATATATATATATATATATATACATACTTTTGGTACGGCGGATTGCAACTAAAATGCGAGGTGCACATCTACATGTTATAGCAGCCTTATATACAAAATTTCAACATTCTGAGGCTCCTCTTTATGCGATATACATACATACATACGTACGTACGTACGCACAGATACCACAAAAAAATCTCTTCAGAGTTCAGTTTAAATCATTTTTATATTTATTTTGGAGGAAAAGAATTATTTATTCTGTCCTTACATACGGATGTCACTCAAAAACATCCTTAATGTGCATTCGATAGTGGTCAAAATAGACATTTTCGTTGAAATATGGTACCCGAAATTTTTCACGATTACAGTAATTCCTTTTTTACTTCGTACAAGAAAGTAAAAACAAACAAGACCCAAAATTTAACATTGCAAAACTCGCAGCGGATTTAGAAAAGCTGTTCGCAATCAAAACTAACCCTTAAACTATTAGGTATATGGATATGATATGGTGAAGTGTGGTGGACATCCTTTTTTAACCACTGAGAATGTGGGCATTCTCCAGTTGCACTAATTATCCAGATAACTACACTCCACAGAGCCTAAAAGGGGCCTCGCCAAGCGTTGCTTGTAATGCGTTGTATTTGGTGCTTTTCCCACTGCGGGCTACGCGTCTTTCGGCGGGTATTATGTCTCTTTACCGCCCCGCCAGGTGTTTGTCAGAGCTGAAAAGAAAAAATTGCATTTTTTGGCTTCGACGCTTTTACAGTTAGCGCATCTCGCACTTGCACGCTATGGATGGCAGCTCCAGTTTTTTTGCGTATAGCGGTTAGGTGGGATATTTAATGTTACATTCTACAATTTTGCGTGAAATTATCACGTTTTTGGACACATCTGGTTTTGCAATAAAGTTTTAGAATTTGATAAGTCAGAAGTAAGTGATAAGTCTCGATTGTTGTAGTTGTATGTAGTTTTCCTTTTACAGTATAAATTGTGGCACTTTTAGAAATAGAACATTGTCTCAGTTTCACTTCTTACAGGGGAATAGCTTTGTTATGCTATTTTAGGCTGTGTTGCATAGCTTAGTGCCTCTTGTTAACAGGAAGTTCATTATACTTGTGATTTCCCTTTTGAGGAGTCATTAGGGCATGAATACAATGGGCGATCAGCAAGAGGGAAATTCTTCGTCAAGCGGAAAACAAGAAAAGTATATCTGGCGGTATCAAAATCCAAATTAAGCGAAGTTTTATTATGTTAGAACATTTGCAGACAAGTCGAAATTTAATACATTTGGGTCTAATGAGCAAAATACTGTAAAACAAAAGTCGATTGAAAAATAGAATCCATAAAACTAATTGCCTACTATTAAGGGCAAAGCAAAAGACATAATGGCTTGGGGATGTTTCCTTACCACTCGGCATATAAATGTTTGCTTGGGGTTATTACACAATTATCATGAAATTATCAAAACTCAGACTTAAATTCTAATGATCATTATAACGTGGCTAATGAAAGAAAGGGAACCCGATATTTGTTCGAATGCTAAGCTAAATGTTATTCTTTTGAAAAAATGGAATAAAATGAAAAAAATTAGTTGAATGCATGTCAATGCGCATGAATAGCTAAAGGATAATTAAAGAAACATTGAACATAGCGTTATTTTTATTGCTCATATTGAACTTATGTATATTACATATTGAGCACAATTTTCCAAATACTTACGCGAGCTCATTTTCATAATTTTTTAAATAAACTTTTTTTTTAAACAAAAACGTTTTAGATAACTTTTTACTTCCTTGTATGAAGTAAAAAGGAAGTACTGTAATCGCGAAGAATTTCGGGTACCATATTTCAACGAAAATAACTATTTTGACCGCTATCGTACACAATTTAATGATGTTTTTGAGTAACATCCGTACGTAAGGACAGAATAAAGGACCCCTTTCCCCAAAATAATTATAAAACTCATTTAAAATGGATTCTGAAGAGATTTTTTCGTAGTGTCCGTGCGTATGTACGTACGTATGTATGTATGCATCTCGTATAACTCAAAAACGAGTAGCCTAAGAACGTTGGAATTTTGTGCATAGGACTGCTATAACATTTTAGTTGCAATCAGCCACGCCAAAAATATATAGATACCTGTATATATATATATAAAAGGCGCTGAATCGCCTGTGAAAAAAAAATTTTTTTTTTTTCTTATTTGTTTAACTTCTGTTATACATCGTTTTAGATTTATTATATTATTTGAATAGAAGTGTGGTAATTCTTCAGATGCTGTAATGTTTGCTCACTCTGAGTTATAAAATGAATGAGATGTAACGCTGTTAAGAGAACCTAGCGCCGATGTGTGGCTACGGTAAATAAATATAGTGAATTTACTCTATTGTGGTTTATGCACTGTCGACGAATTAGGTTTAATTCAAAATTCGTTAACTGTTAATTTAATATGTTTAAATGAAATGCAGAAAAATTGCGTATAATTTAATATTCCATACAAGGAAATCATGTGGTGTATACAGCAAAGTTTTTTAAAAACAATCAGGCTCTAAAAAAGGTGATCAGTAGAATACATGAGGCCCACCAGCGGCCCAGCGGTAAAAGCTGCTGTAGCGTCTAAGGGCGGAGCACGTACTGAGTTAAACAAAAAAAGCATACATGAAAGTTTAAAAAAAATGTATTTTCTATAATATTTAGTAGCTAATAATGCAAATAAAACTGAAAAATACAAGTGCCCAAAAATAAATTTGAGTCCCTCTATGGAATATTTTTCGCGATCTTTTCAGCCTTGTTTGACTGTCAAACACTAAATATGCCAGTCAAAGGTAATTTTTTATCTGAATAATTAAAATTTATGGACTTTAATGAACTAAAATTTCTTAGCAACGTTTCAGAAGAATTAATACATTGAATTAATAAGCAGGAGTACTTAAAAGCAAAACTTACCAAACAGAGTACATAAGATTAATTTAATCTCAGTTGCAAAATTCTGTATCCATCAAATTTAAATTGAGTATAATACGACTAACATAATTCTTAACTACAATAACTGTTCTATTAAAATTAATTTTATTACATTTGTTATGAATAAATAAATAGTGGCTCACATTTGTTTCCGGGCACTTGTGTTTTTTAGATTTATTTAAAAATATCCATTATTAAATATTGGCAAAATGACTTCATTTTTTTCACATATACTATTTCTCATCTAATTTAAAAATTGCTTGTTTTGAAAGAAGTTATCTGAAATGTTTTTGGTAAAAAAATATTTCAGATAACTTCAGAAATGTATTCGGACACTTTAACCAGTTTATAATTTAGGTTAAAATAATAAGCCGAACAAATATTAATTTAGAATTCAAACAACAAAAACTAGTCCAGTGAAAATTTAAATAAAGTGCTTTTGAAGTGAAAATATAAAGCTGATTTTTGTTGTTTGACTTCTAAATTAAACAGTTTATATTTAATAAAAACATGAAAATGCAGGACATTCAGTACTTCTCTGGAATCCTTTAGCTAAAATGATGCTTTTCATACGCTTTAGCACGGATTCAAATAATTTTTTCATGTAAGAATATTACATTTGTTCCATTCCTGCGTAAAAATTGATTTTTAGTAGAACTTTTCAAGAAATTTTACGTTTTCTTATACTTTCCCGCCTTGCGTGTTCAAGATTTAAATTCGGAGAATATTTAGGAATTTTGTTAATTTTGAGCCCCTTTTATAATAATTCCAAGCAAATATTTAAAGCTGTAATGTTTAAGATTATTATCTTGATAGAACTTGGATGTATTTCGCATTTCAAGATTTCTTGCAGATGTTTTCAACTGTTCATTAAGAATGTTTATATATTTACACTAATCCAAATTATTCCAAAGGCAGCGAAACATCCCAAACCATTATGCATCTACCTCCGTGAGTAACAGTAAACAATAAGTTTCTTCAATTCAATTGTTAATTCGGCTTTTGCTGTACATTAATTCGTCTGTCTGAGCCAAATTATTAGATTTTGCCTTTTTTGGAACTATATTTTTTGGTTCTAATATGATAAAACTTTGCTTACTATAGATTTTGAAAACGTTACGATTAATTTTCTTGTTGACAAAGAATTGTCTTCATTCTGATCGCCCACTAAATCCATACGCCCTACAAAAAGCTTCAGAGTTAAATTTTATTGCAAATTGTTGCATGTTTGACATTGCTAACTTTTGAAAGTTTAACTGTTGAATGTTTTACAATGCTAACTTTTCTCTGATTTTCCTTAGAATAAATTTACAATTCCTTGGTTCTAGAATGTGTCCAGACTTCAGGGCATTTTCAACACTTCCACACAATTTGCATTGCGTTAGTACATCAAAGACAGTTAAATGCTTTACATCAAGGATTTTTGGGATATTTCGAATGCTCTTAACATCTTTAAAAATATGTGTTACTAAATTTCTGAACTGGTAGTTAATTTGTAGCGTCTTTCCATGTACACTTCAGTTGCGGAAATATTAATATATTTTGCTAAAATAAGTAATAATTTCCAAATGGAGACGATAATTCTAGTGATGTATTTTCAATCAATACCTTACAAATTTAATATATGTCTTTTGTCAGTTTCATCTACCACTTTTTAGAAATTCCCACAGCAAAAATTCTTTTTTCATTAAAAATAAATTTATCTGCTAACGATAAAAGGAAATGAACAACGAATTGTTGCTGGGTGTCGATAAAAATAGTAACAGCTTCTGAGAGAATGCAAGCGGTTCTTGTTTTTCGTTTTTGACCACAGTAGTACAGTATGCATAATGAGCTTCGGAGAAAGTTAGTTTTCCTTTAATTAGCATAGTCATGTTATCGTGAAGGTAAAGAAAATGGAGGGTACTGCGTGGTAAGTAAGGAAATTTTCCCAAAATATTTGCGGTTTGATATTTACATTAATAATTGTACGAAAATTTCAACGTCGAAGATTTACACCTACCACATAGGTTTTTGTGCGAGTGACGAATTTAAGGGTTTACATTAATGTGATATAATTTTGTTCGTATAAAATATTCTCTAGCTGCAAGTTTTTAGATCAACTCCTTATTCTCAATTCATTACCATCTAAAAAATTTTCCCTTATAAGCTTATATTTCTTGCTTATTAATAACAACCTAAGAAAAAAGTCTCCAGTTCGATCATTCAATAGTGAGAGGATGGAAATCAAGATAGAGACGATTCCTCTACCTGAAAGTCAGTTCAGCAGTTCTTCAGTATGCATTTCGTCTAAGCAACAGCAATTTTAATATAATGCAAATATCAATTATAATTTAGCAGTTTTGACAGAAGGTAGAAAATAACAGAGAAAATTTGAAGGTCGTGAATTATTTGACAGCAAAATCTCAAAACATTCCTTAAAACACGGAGTTGGGTAGTAATAATAATAATAGTGAAATAAAAATTCGCGCTATAATAAAATTAGTACCCTAATAATACAGCTCCAGAAAACCACTAAAAATTTGAAATAAGTAAACAGTTGAAGCAAAGTAAAATATTTCTACTTTTGTAACTTCGAATGAACGCTTGTTGATACCATCGTATCCTAAAGGATTTCCAGTGAAAAAAACCATTTACAAATGATTTGAAAAACGCATAAAGAAAACATGGCTAAACATCAATCTTTTTTTTTAAAAAAAAAGCTCCAGGGAATTTAGCGTGTTAAAAGGCTTTAAGGAGGCAAAAAAAGGGGGGAGGGAGAAAATTTGCAACAGAACTTCAACCTTGTAGTAATAGGATCTATCTATCTATCCATTTCCTTACATGTTAGTACATAAGTATATGAAAATTAAATAAATTATTCTATAAAAAAAAAGAAATAAAAAAATTTTTTTTTAAGGTTCAGATTTTAACGGTCTCCCATAATGATCGACTCTTTTAAAGTTTAATAGGCTTATTCCCATTTCAGGCTTTCCAAGCTAAGGCTTTTTTAAAAACCATGCCATCCTAGTCTCTTGACAGTATTTTCTTTCCGTCTTTTCCTTCAGCGTCAACACAAAGTTCGAAAACACGATAGGAAGTCACGTAATTTTGAAGTTTGAATGAAGTGATGTCAGTATGACGTCACGCTCTGTGCGATATTCGTGGCATTACCATTCGTGTCATTAAGTCAAGCATCATCTTTTAAACTCAGTTTAGTTACTGCTTTGATAAGCCATTAATAACATTCGTGTTTGACTCCTAATACATAAAACAAGATGTTTTTAAAATCTGATTACGGTTCATCATTATTATTATTATTATCTTGAAACAGGATCGTGCCGATTTCTAAAAACCAATAAGATTTTCAGATAAAATATTTTGAGAATTCCACGTCTTGAAAATTGCAACACTGTAAGCAAAAAAATTAAAACTTTTGAGGATTTAGCAAGCATTAAATCTTGGTTAAAATATAATTCAAGAATCGCAAAAACCGTTAGTAATATTGCCATCACAGTTTTTCATAAAATAGATTAATATGTTAAAGATTTTTTTTAATTGTGACTTTCATCGAAAATATTAAGAGGAAAATATTAAGTCATATGTAGAAAAATGGATTTTTTTACAACCGAAATTAAAAATTACCGCCGAGCGGAACTGCTATATGGTATACAAATATACAATAATTGTTCTTTATGACCTTAAGAACTTTTCATAAGCTCCTTTCTTTGTTTTTCTTTTTTTGTCTCACAATTTGTTCCGAAGTGACTCGAAATACGTGAATTTTATTCCTCCAATGTCTTCCTTCCAACTATAGTGAAAGCTTAGAAACAGAAAGGCTAAAAAAAAAAAAAAAAAAAAAAAAAGAAATAACTAAATAAAAATCTGAACGGTTTCAAGTTTTAAATTACGTCCAAAGGAGCGCTGTTTTAATGTTTTCTGTGTTACCTTTATTTATTAAATATCATGTTCTTCGCACTTAAACCATAAAATTCAATTCAACAGCAATATAGCAAAATAATTTTAAAATGAGTATATCTTTAGAAATTCCGTACACAGTTCCACGGGCTTTAGATAAAAAAGGCCTTTTTTTTTTTTTCCTTTTTTTCCCCCAGTAGACAGTGTTGCCATTGCTCGCTTTTAAATCGTTTGAGTTTGTTCATCGAAAATTCGTTAAAGTTTTACAAAATGTGAAATATATAATAAAACAAATTCCAAATTCGGGCTTCCAGATGCACTATTCGGGTGGAAAAGCACGTTATTCAAAATTGGATGGCTCTAGGTACCGTTGTTTTATTACATTAGGAGAAATATACATACATTTACGCAGATTTTTCATTATTTAATTTCTTTAAATATAATACAGGGCTGAAAAATTTGGTGGCAGCAGTTTGAAAAGTGATTCAGACTTTTAATGTTTCCGACGCAAAATCGCAAAAACGAAAACAACAGTCCTTCAGGGACAAAGCCCCTTTGGATTTAAAAAAAAAAAACTGAAATCTCGCAATTTTTGTTGCTACCTCCAGAAAGTCTGCTTTGAGAAAGTCCGAAATGGGACATCGTGGTTAAAAATGGTCACTAGAGATTATCAGTACGGATGGCTTAAGGAGACAGTTGCATAAAGCATAGTACGCAACACACTACAAACTTAGTTCATATACAAAGCAACATACTCGTTTCTAACTGCACAATCAAAAATGTAGGAGCTAAAGAATTTTTAGTTAAGAGTGAACTCACCTTTTCCATCAAGCGTGCATAATTTTTTTTAAATTCCTCCAGAAGCATAAATAAAAAAACTGTCTCTTTAGTGACAAATACTTATTACATACAGTCTATCCTTAGGTCACTCATGACACTAAACATTCTTTTTCCTTTCATGTTCTAAACGCTAGTGAAAACGTATTATGAAACCTGTTTGGACAAAATTAGAGCACCAGGATCTTCTTAAGCAATAATTCCACTGATGTCCCTCTCTAGGGTAGGTGAACACGATCAAAATATCGACTTCCTTATGAAGTGAAAGTTTTATGTTTCTCACAGTAAAACATTATTAACATGAGGATCCAATATACAAAACTGGAAACTAAGGAAAAACCTGTCATGAAGACCCCCTTCTCTTAATTATTTAAATGTAGTCAGTGTCAGTAATGTGAATTTTAATTTCATGTAAAGAACATTTCATACAAAGTATTTCATGAAATAACCTTAGAAATCAACATTTTTTATTCATTAAAACAAAAATAAATAAAAAAATAATAATAATAAAATAATAATAATAAAATAAAATAAATAAATAAATAAAATCTGAAAGGTTTCAGATTTTAGATTACGTCCAAAGGGGCGTTTATTTAACATTTTGTGTGTTACCTTTATTTGTTAAATACCATGTTCTTCGCACTTAAACCATAAAATTCAGTTCAACAGCAATATCGCAAAATAATTTTAAATTCTGCATATCTTTAGAGTTTTCGGTACACGCTCTCACGCGCTGGAGATAAAAATGT
>KK121050.1:86395-104704 GCA_000611955.2 Stegodyphus mimosarum
GTTTTATCACAATGCGAGAAACATGCATACATTATGCAGATTTTTCATTTTTTAAAGTTTAATGCAGAGCGATAACATTTAGTGGCAACAATTTGAAAAGTGATACGCCGTTTTTGTGCTTCCGACGCAAAATCGCAAAACGAAAGTAATAGTCCTTCGGGACTAAATCCCTTTGGACTAATAAATAAATAAATATTTGACATTTTCACATTTCAATGTACATTAAAAAAAATAGCATCGGAACACGATTTTGCATTGATTTATTACTTCTTTAAATGTCATCCATTGTAAGGGCGTTGTTTCATTTTCTTTTCCTGTCTGTTGCCATTTGGCAAAATGTAACATATGTATCTTTCGAATTTATTCCCGTTCAGTTCGTTTCGAATTTATACGCTCAGCGATTCTCGCTTAAGAATAAAGGTTATTGAATAACAAACTAAGTTATTTAAAATAAAAGATTCAGTTCTTAAAGAATATTACTTTTTGATTTCTGAATCGGATTGATTTAAATGTTTGTAACTCCTGATACATCCAATTAAAAACATTCAGTATCTTTTTAGAACAGGGGTTTTCTCAACTAGGGAGAATTCCCCCTTTTTGGGGGGGGGGGAATTTCACAGTTTCAGGTTTCGGAAGGATGCAGTCAGACTTTTACTAACCTGTTACGTATTTAGGTTTAGTTTATGAATATAAAAAACTACTTTTTTCAAGTTTTGGTATTTATCAACATTTTCTATACTTTTTCTAATTTCTAAAACATGTTAAAAATAATCTAAATTTAAGTAAATGTATATGTGCTTTTCAAGTTTTGGAAAGGGAGGGGAGAATGATCGTGCAGCAATTTGGAAGATGCGCATGCAGCAAAAAATGTTGAGGACCACTGTTATAGAATTACATTATACATTTTTTCACTTTTCAAATATAAAGAAGTCCCCATGTCATGTTCAGCCCCCCATGTCAATTTAAATGAATATTCGTCTAGTATCCTATAAAATGCTTCGCTCTTCCATCTGGGCCATACCTATTGATACTCTACTGGTAAACCATATTAAACTTCTAAAGAGTCTTTTTAGGCGACTGTTAAAATCCAAATTTTTTTTTTTTTTCTTAATTTGTTTGTATTCGTTCCTGATATACATGAGCGAGGAGAAGAAAAGTGTAAAAAAGTAGAGCCAAAAGAATTTTTATTAATTTTATTACGAACCTTAATTAACTTATTCAGAAATGATCACATTGATGCAATTAAATTGTTTATCAGTTCAATAATGAAGTATATGAATAAAATGTAGAATTGAGTAAGTCAGTCTCTTTCAAACGAGGAATAAATAATTCCTTTTATGATTCTTTCTTCTAATTATTAAGTGGCATTTATATACTGACCAACTTAAAAATTAATTTTGGAATTTTTGAAAGAACCATGCCATCTCACTCGCTCTAAATCATAATTTAATAACCTATACGTTGAGAATTAAAAATAAAGACTGGAAAATGTTTTTAGTACTTTTTTCTGTAATTAAATAAGGACAAATTCAAATGAAAAAGCCCATAATATTTATGTAAGTTGTTGAATATTCCATAAGGTATTTTCTTCCTTCTTTCCGCATGCCTTCGTGGTGTAATTGGAAGCATATTCGATGTGTACTTGCGTTCTAGGGAGACCATTGCACATTTTTCACGTCTTTTGCTTAAAAAAAAAAAAAAAGTCTAATGCCATCCACAAGTGGCACCCGGGACGATAACTCGCCACCACCAGGATTTGGCGATTAGGCTTCTTAATCCAAAGTCGCCCTTCAAAAGAGGATGTGTATAAGATATTTTCTGCCTCCTTTCCGCATGCCTTCGCTTAAAGCTTTAAATAATTGTCATATTAAGAAAGAAATTAAACCAAGATTTGCTACTTTAATTGATCTATATGATGATTCCAATCAATTGATACATTATGGAATAATCACCTATTTCCCTGCTCCAAACAGTTTCACTGGCGAGAACGTTATATAATTACATTGGAAGTATAATCGATGAATACTCGAGACGTCTAGAAGTCGAGTCCCTGCGAGCGCACTGCCCGTTTTTCTCGTCTCCTGCTTCAAAAACAAACAAACAAACAAACAAAAATTCATGCCATCTACAAGTAACGCCCGCTACAAGTAACGCTACAGTTCGCCACCACCAGGATTTAACAATTGGGTCTCCTAATCCTCTGTCGCCCTCTAAAAGGGGAAGTATATAAGATATTTTCTCCCTCCTTTCCTCAAGCCTTCGTAGTCTAATTGGAAGCATACTCTACGCGGACTTGAGAGGTCCAGGGTTCGAGTCCTGGTGAAGGCATTGCGCATTTTTCACATCTCCTGCTTCAAAATAACTTAATGACTCTGCAGTACGAACTAAAAGGTGGTGGACGATAATTCGTCACCACCAGGATCTGGCCCTTTCCGCATGTCTTCGTGGTGTAATTGCAAGCCTATTCGAAGGTACATTTCAGAGATCCATGGTTCAAGCCCTGGCGAGGGCACTGCACATTTTTCCCGCCTCCTGCTTCAGGGAAAGAAAAAAATCTAATGCTCTACAATTCTCATAGAAAAAGTAAGTTGAAAATTCTAATTAAAGAAGATCAGTTGTAAAAAATTGAAATTGTAAAACGTTGTAGTTAAGGTGAGTGTTCTCATAGAAAAACTAAGTTCAAAATTCTAATGAAAGAAGTTCACCTGTGAAAAATTTAACTATTGTTTTATAATAATTCTTGTAAAAAGTCGTAGTTGTAATAATCTAGTAAGTTGAATATCCCAATAGAAACGTTTCAAAAGTTAAAAAGAAATGGAATTGAGAATAGTTCTGATTAAGGTTTTTACTGAATACATTACTTGGGTTAGGTTATTTTGTTATGTCGAAATATATGAGACCTATTTGCCTAAGGAGAATGTAGACTTGCTAAATCGAATGGGCGTTACTAAGTATAAACCAGTTTATAAATAAACTTTAAAAAAAAAATCTTATGTGTACACCACATGGCTCCCATGTACGGAATATTAAATTATACACATTTTGCATTTCATTTAAACTTATTGGATTGAATTAAATCTACTTCATCGATAGCGCATAAACCACAATAGAATAAATGCACTCTTTAAAATTCACTATATTTGTTCACCACAGCGACACTCTGGCGCTAGCTTCACTTAATAGCGTCACATCTCATTCATTTTATAACTCATCAGAATGCACAAAAATTCTGCATATCATTTGGAGAATTACCTAATCGTTGCCACATGTTCTATTCAAAGACTATAATAAATCTAAAACGATGTGTAAAAGAAATTAAACAAACAAACAAAACAGTCTTTTTCACAGACGAATTTCTTGTTCAATTAATACAGTTCCCACTTCTCGACAAGGCAAAAATACATAAAAACTCAAAATATCTATATGAAAAATTAAGAAGTAAATCTTAAAAACTTATTTCCTGGAATACATTCCAGAATGGATTAAGCATGATTATTTGCAATAATGAAAGAAGGCGTTATGTTTGCTGTTACGAAGCTTAGTTTCTCTAGATTGGCAACAAATCCAATATTCTCCTAAGTTTCAGATGAAAACAAATATGTCCGCCATGAGAAAAATGATTAGGCTTAGCCGCACTTGAACAACTTTTAAATTGTTGATAATTCTACAAATCTTGCATGCAGACTTACTAAAGGCATAAAACCCTAAACCGGAAGATAAGAACAACTTAATTCAATCATTTTTAGAGCAAAAAATGCACAATTTACCAAAATATAAGAATTAAAAAACCGAGCTCACTGAGCCGAGTAACAGAGTGGATATATATATACATATATTTATATACTTTTGGTGCGGCCGATTGCAACCAAAATATGAGGTGCACATCTACATGTTATAGTAGTCCTATATACAAAATTTCAACGTTCTGAGACTAGTCTATTTTGAGTTATGTGAGATACGTACATACGTACGCACAGACGCCACGAAAAAATCCCTTCAGAATCCATTTTAAATCAGTTTTATAATTTTTTTGGGGGAAACGATTCCTTTATTCTGTTCCTATGTATGAATGTCGCTCAAAAGCACCGTTAAATTGCAATCGATAGCGGTCAAAACAGATATTTTCGTTGAAATATGATACTCGAAATTTTTCGCGATTACAATACTTCCTTTTTACTTTGTACAAAGAAGTAAAAATAGTTAGTTCATGCCTTTTTTATCATTCTTTCTATAATTTAAGAATTTTAATTTATTGATTATTTCTGTAAAAATATCAGGTTCCTATATCATTAACATTTACTTTTATGGAGAAGATACAAAAGTTTTATCCCCGTATGAATTGATCGCGATCGGAAAATTCAAGGAAAAATGACTAATATTTGGCAGTTGTCCAGTAATTGTTATGTCTAAGAAAGAGTTTATAAAAATAATATTTAATTCGATTGGTAACAGATTTATCATTGATTTCTTTCAAAAATGCTATTTTATTAGTAATAACTAGCCACACTCGGATGAAACAGAAACCTCCAGTTTAATACTATTTATAGATATATACGTGTACTATTGCTGAATCCCAATCCGCTAGTGACTCTTATTAACTTCACTATTTTCTCCGATAGTCTTTCTTTTCTAAATTCGAATTTTGCGGGAGGGAAGCTTTTGTTGTTTAATAATTTATATTTACTCCGCGAAAACAAACACTACGTTAGCAAACAAAGGTAGAAGTGAGCGTATTACATAATTAATTACGCATTAATTTACATGAGCAATTAATTTACTATACTGTTATTTTGATTACGAATTCTACAGAGATTTTATTTACAGTTATTGGCAACTGCAAATTGGCCTTGGACGTGGATACTAAAGTATTTCAGAAATATAGACTGGTACTTGACCTTGTTCTTTAGCGCATCACTAATAACATTATGCGGGATTCATATGTGTAACACGCATACACATCATATAGAAACATTACCCACATTGATTTCAGGTCGAGGTAAATCTGAGGAAATACATCCTTTGATGGAATTTTGCTTATAAACCTAAAAGAAGTGCCTTAAAAGAAGAAATAGTGATAAAAAGAAAATATAAATTGAAAAATTACATGAAATTTGCGGAAGTTATTTTAGAGATTTTTGAATAATAAATAATACATATAGTTTCACATGACTTAATGTCAGAAAATTTATTTTAATTTTATAAGATTTTGCTGTAGAAATGCAGCAAAAGCGCTAAAGCAGCAACTCCCAAACAGTGTTTGTTCCTGGAGCTCCAAAGGCTTTGCGTGCACTTTCTAGAAACTCCAACTGCTCCAGGAAAATCAAATGAATAAAAATTGAGTGAAATTTAAAAAAAGGGGAAGAGGGGGTTGAAGGAAAATAAGGAAACAAATCTTAAAGGCTAACATACAGAGCCTAAAACATTTTTTTTCTTTTTCGTTTTATTATTAAGCATCCCTTTTTTCGAAATTACGCCACAAAAAATTCAACAGCAAAATGACAGAATATTTAAAAACAGCATACCTTTAGAATTCCCGATAGGATGTTAGAGGTCACCATGTCAAGACTGCGTGTTCTGTGAAACATGGTAAATTCTGTAAAGGGTTCTTAACCTAAAGTATTCAGTCCTGAACTGGAACAGGGAGCGGAAGGTACGCTATGTTCTGGTGTAGATACTGTATTGGCGAATAACTGCACGTGAAGGGATTTACAATCCTCTTTTATTAAATCACTATTAATAACAAACTTCCCAACTCGGGAAAGATACAGAAAGTAAAAGACCCCACTTGGGTCGAACTTAACAATCAAATAAATTTAAACACTAAACCTAAAAATAGAAATTAAATCAAACTTTGTTTCGCAGAGCAATTCGCGGAAGTTGGCCTCTACCCGAAAGGGTGCGTAGCAAGATATACTAAATACTAACGCACTTCAAATTGTTTTACAATGCAATCACGTAGTAAGCACTATGGCTTATAAATTTAAACTGCTAGCTGGTCAGACGAACGTTGAGCGGCGTGACCGTGATCTGAGGCTAAGCTCTCACACACTGAGAGGTTTCTACCTCTGGCTTAAATAGTACTTGGCTGTACTTCAAAATTAGCATAAGCTGAAACCGCGCGCTTCTTCTGACGGGAAGTTGAAGCAGAGAGGAGATAGACAGATTTAACTTAAAATAAAACTTGGTTAGTTTAACTAAAACCTTACAACCACACATTTTCACTTTCTTGTACGCAGTAAAAAGAAAGTATTGTAATCGGGAAAAATTTCGGGTATCATATTTCAACGAAAATATCCATTTTGACCGCTATCGAATGCAATTTAACGATATTTTTGCGTGACACCTGTACGTAAGGATAGAATAAAGGACTCTTTTTCCCCAAAAAATTATAAAACTGATTGATAATGGATTCTGAAGAGATTTATTTCGTGGTGTCTGTGCGTACGTACTTATGTATGTATGTATCTCGCATAATTAAAAAAACGAGTAACCTCAGAACGTTGAAATTTTGCGTGTACGACTGCTATAACATGTAGATGTGCACCTCCTGTTTTGGTTGCAATCGGCCGCACTAAAAGTATATATATATGTATATATATACATATCCTCTCTGTTAGACGGCTCAGTGAGCTCATTTTTGTATTCTCATATGTTGGTAAATTGTACATTTTCTTGCCTTAAAAATGACTGAATTATGTTGTTCTTATCTTCTGGTTAAGGTTTTTATACCTTTAGTAAATCTGCATGCAAGATTTGTAGAATTATCAACAATTTAAAAGTTGTTTAAATGCAGTTAATTTTTTTTTGCACGGCAGCCATATTTGTTTATATTTGAAACTAAGCAAAAGAGTGGATTTGTTGCCCATCCAGAAAAACTAAGCTCCGCAGAAACAAAATAACGTTTTCTTTTGTTATTACGAATTAAATTATGCTTAATCCATTCTGGAATTATCATTTAAGTTGGTAAATTATCCTATATATTGACTCAGCATAGCGTCCACAACAAATTAAGTAAGTTTCTACGTTTTCAGTGTCCTTTTGTAGAGTGAGACCAAAACTAAACTTTCAGTTTTGTGCACCGAAATATCTGCCTTCTAGTCCGCTGGCCAAATTGCTTGTTTTTGCGTAGAAACTGTAATTTGGATTGTAAAAAAAAATTTTTATTTAATTGTTTTAACTCTATTTGGGGATTTATGTTTTTCAATACCTTTCAATTTTTAATACAGATATTTTGAGTTTTTATGCATTTTTGCCTTGTCGCGAAGTAAGAATTGAATTAATAGAATGAGAAATAAATCTCTAGTGAAATTCGAGGAAATAAGTTTTAAATGAAGGGCAGGAAAAAGTGCGTATAATTTAATATTCCGTACAAGGAAGTAATGCGGTATACACATCAGATTTTTTACTTCCTTATACATAGTATAAGGCGTATACATAGTATAAGTATTATAATCGCGAAAAATTTCAGCTATCATATTTCAAAGGAAATATCCATTTTGAACATTCTCAAATCTTTTTTTTTTTATTGTAACGTCTATGCGTAAAAATTAAAGAATCTTTTTTCCAAAAAGGATTGTAAAATGGATTTGAAATTGATTCGAAATGGATTTGTTTCGTGAAGTCTGCACGGACGTATGCACTCGTGTATCTCGCATAACTCAAAAAATTAACCGTAGACGGTTGAAATTTTGTATATGGCACTGTTATAACATTTAGTTGTGTGCCTCCCTTTTTTATTACTATTGGCAGTACCAAAATGTATATATAATATCCACCTACTTACAGGGCTTAAAAGCCCTTATTAGACCTTTTATTTTTGCCATCGTTGCTCGTAGTCATAGACATCCAATTACAGAAGTGTTTTAAATGTTTTAAAATTTAACGAAAATATTCCTGTTTTGGTAATTTCAAATTTAAAAAAAATTAATTGTCAAAAATAACGAAATCTAACTTTTAATGCGGTCTTCTGATTCCTACATTTATATTTCGGCAAGTTTTATACTCGTCATGAAAAAATAAAAACACAAGAAATTTGATTCCCGTAGGAAAAAAAAAATTGACTGGGATATTTAATTTCCCAGGTTTGTAGTTTTTGATATTTTCAACTTGCGTTGAGGGATTATTTAATTAAATTAGAATTATTCCAGGAAATAAAGTGAAATGATAAGTTTAATAGGCCGTAGTGTCCACACCAGATTCTTTTTTTACATTCACTATATTATTTTCTCGAAAACTAGCTGCTCGAACGATTGAATTTAATATAAAAAATATAGCTTTTTTTCCTAGAGAGAAAATGTATTATTTCTTCTTGTGCACATTGCCCATTTTTAATGTGTAATATCTTTTGTACTTTTGCATAAAAATAGTGTTTGTCAGAGAAGGAAGTTTCTTTTCTTATACACATGCATTAAATTCAGCGACAATAGTGAATGCACTTTTTCTTTCATTTAAGGCAACAGAATATTAGAAATGAACGGACGTTAAACACAGAAATAACATTTGCAAAGGAAATATTTTCTGCATTGTGAAAGGAACAGAATGTAACAGAAGTGCAATAACAATAATATACTTACTAGACACAATTCCGCCTTAGTTGGTTCAAGATCGTCGCGTTTTAGTTTTTGCACTATATTCATGAACTCAGATATTTATATAATCTAAGCTCTAAGATTGCTTCTGATATTAACAGTATCTTTAAAAGATTTTATAATTCCATCTACAGAACGCTGCAGCTAAATTTTATTTGTTTTAAGGAAAACAAAGGATAATTTTCACGCCCGTGTCACTCACGCGCGTCATTCATCGAAAACAAAACCATAAGAATCCCGTCTAAACGTCATTACGCCAAGAGAAATGATGTCATCGGAAAGTATGTCCAATCGCAAGTACGGATTTTTCTCTATGGTCGTGGCGCGGTACGCAATGCTTATATGCACCCTGGGAAGACGAGTTCGAGGATCTCCCACCCCTCTTCTTCTACCATCAACCTCTCGAGAGGACTTTCGACTCGCCGCATATTTTGAATGCCCCCATGCTGTACAGACACTATACCTTCACAAATATCCATGCGTTCTCCGGGATTTGAACACGGGCCCTTCAGTACGATAGTCAGAATCACTAATCACAATCCAGTTGGGCGGCATGTGAAAGTTTCTTCAGTGATAAGACCAATGTGAAGGCGGGAAAGTGGAACAATTCTTATGATACATGTGAACCGCGAAAAACATCGCAGCTATGTAAAGCAGCACTGCAGAGGATATTTGATAGAATCGCCTTGGACAATTTTTGAACCATTATATCGAACATAAACGACAATAAGTACATCCTAGTTGCCATAAATTATTTAAGTAACTGGCCAGAAATTTTAGTCATTCTTGACTAAAGCTTCAACTGTAGCAGAAATTCTACACCGCTGTTTTGCTCAACTTGAAATGTTTCTTTTTTGACTTACTTAAAGGACAGGTAAAATTTTTAGTATGTAAAAGACTGAGATAACACAATCGCATTGACAATCGGACGTAGTGCTAGAATCAAATAATTCTAGATTACCTTTCATCATTCTTTTTCTACAGAAACAGGACTCGAAACAAAACTTTTATTCCTACTAGCCTATTGGAATGCAGTCCATGTGCATCAGCTTCACACTATCCCAAATTATGTTCTTTAATATTCGTTTCCTTCGAACCTACTTTTCGAATGACCACTGGATGCGCCGTCTTCGCCTAAGCAGTACCTAGTAGACGCACCGGGATGATGTGGCTTTGCGAAACCAAAGAATTCCTTTATTTAAAGACAGAAATTATATAGTGGATTGCTGTAGACTTGCTCCTTTCTTAGGATAATGAAGGTTAGTTATCCTTACTCTTGGAAATGCATTATTCGAGAAATGCCCTTCAGGCGGAGGCGATGTTGTAAAATACATAAATACAGAAGGTTTTTTGCAATTTATAGAAAGGATTTTCTATTTAAATTTTCTGTTAGCATTTTGTGATAGACATTTGGAATTTTCAACAGAATCGTCAGTTACTTTTTTGTTTTGACTGCAATGCAGAATAACAAATTTATATTGGAAATGGCTCCTAGAATTGATAGATGGCGCGAAGGTTACGTAAATGTACAATATTCGTATCAACAATAGCTTAAAGAGTAATATACTGCTGAAGTTTATTAGGCTCCGAAGATATTTGCCAATTTCTCAACAACTTCAATAGCATTTTTGCTTACAAATTGCAGTCGAGCTGTCTACAAAACACATTTCTGTGAATGTAGTCCCGAATTTTCTGTAAGTTTTTATTTTAGTAATTTAGCTATGTTATAAATAAGAGGTTGTGAAGAAGCATTAATTTGATTCTAGACATACTATATGCCGCTAAGTAGTCAGGGAATTTTAAACTTTTTTTTTTTTTTTTGCTCTATAAGCGATTTTGAAATGTGCGATATTTGTCTTGTGTTAAGAATTTTAGGATTATCAGTCAGTTCTTCTTAGTTACTTTTAGCTCTTGTTCCTCTTCAGTTATAAAAATTATTATCTCTTGAAGCTGCAATGAAAATTCGAAATTTCGTATTCCTCTAGCCTTTTTATAAAATGAAATAGTAACGCGCAACATGTTGAAAAATGCGCTAACTTATCCCTTTTTCCTTCTTCAGGAATCGTTGCATATCATTACATTAGTAAAATTCAAAGTAATTAATTCTTCTAAATTTTTTTTACTTCTCAGGAATAAAAGAACATTCTAGGAATTCCATGTTCTTGTGAATGAAACATTAGTACCACCAACGGCTGGCACTAGGCTTTCGGCCGCCCGGTACAACCCCTGTAACTTCTAAACTCTGTAGCCTGTTTATTCCTAAATGCTAAATATTTTGCCGCACCTCAGTTCTGCCGTCCGGTACGACTGCACCGGATGCAGCTGCTCTGGTACCACAGCAACGCATTATAAATACCGTTTAGTGATTAAATGCAATAGCTGAGAGATAACACACCAGTTCATCCAGTAGAACGGCGCATAAGACACCAGGGTGCCTGAGCCACAGGCTGTACTCCTTGTAGAATAAACTGATAGCTTCAAATGATAATATGCAGTAACCTTAAGATACAATCGAAAAGTACTTTTTTATGAGCCGACGAGCTGACTGTGAAAGGCATAAAGCAGTGCAAACATAGGCAATTCGAATCCGTAAATCATGTAAAATAATATAAATGCATGATCATAGCATATAAGGAAATGATACAAACATACGGGAGAATACAAAACACAAAATCTGTGGAAAAACTAATAAAAAAAAGTAATGAAATGTTACCAAATACCACAAGTTATTGCAGTAATGATCCAGACATTTAAGAGATAACACACTAATGACAGTCTGAAAGTCCCACTCAGGTGATGTCATGAATTGCTGACTTGTCTGTGAGACAGTTTTATCTCAAAACAAAAGCTACCAAGGTTGTGCTCTTTCAAGGTTAAATATTTCTCTTTCCGACGCTCGAGAAAATGATATCACCGAATTACAGATGTCAATCAAAGTCAGTTCGTTCGCTGGTTGGAAAAGCAAATAGCAATGCATCGTTACCACATTAGTAGAAACGGGGATTTATGAGTCAATGACGTTGACATGTTCGAGAAAAGCAAACCTTGTAGTATAGTAACTTTCGAGAGAATAAGATTACTAAACATTCGGAGTTCGTTCTAAGTTTGATGCCCAGTGAACAGACTGGCTAACATGAGACAAAGCCTAACTTTAGAAGAACGTTTATTTAATAATGGCAGATCACGCAATGACTACTTGCAATGCAATCATTCTGTTCATAGGGTGGGGTTACCAATATTCAACAATAGTATCAATCGGTAACTAGAAAGAGCGAATTTCCTCAGGTGCTGGAGATCATAGCGTCGCCTCGTTACCTGATGCGAATGGTTTAAAAACGAATGATACAAGCTGAGTTCAAGGCGCCGTAAATCTGTGGCCTTGGTTACTTATGTTCGAACTAAATTATGATTAGGAACAGCAAAACTTAAAAACAAACAGCTAAGTTTATTGCTTTTTATTTTTCAGGTATCAAAATGAGACGCTGCTAGTATAACATCGTTCGGGAAACCAAAACCAAAGTAATCATGAATCAAAACTCGTTGCCATTCAGCATAAAGAAATATAAATATGGACTATTTGTTGCCATTCAGAATAAAAGAAATATAAATTAGAATATTAACAAAATGTTAATTTTATGAAATAATTAAACACATGAAAAAATTGTAAAATACTTGAAATAAAAATTAATTATTTCTCATGCAATAAATAGACCACTACACTACTCCCGCACCAGTAACTAAGTTACGTTACGAAAGTGGAGAAACAGGTAGTAACCAGCATTGCAGTGTGTATCACTATCAGAAGAATTTAGATTCATTCCTTGAATCTAACAGGTAAACGTATAGCTATGCCTGCGCAAGAATGTTTTTGATTCACATCTGAATTTTTGTCCAGTTTCTGCAATTTGCTGTTGTCAGGTTTTGTTAACTGAGAATTTTCCCGAGCTAAAATATAGGCTGGTTTCAAGGAATCCACGGATACATTAACATGTTTTCCTTTTATGCTAATAGTAAAATATTTGTCCTTGCTATCAATAACAGGGAATAGTACTTCATAACGAGGTTCTAAAGGTTTCTTTACACGATCTATTCGCTGAAACACATGAGAACAATTATTAAGTCCTTATGTACAAATAGCCGTTCAGATGAAGTTTTACAAATTTGTCTGGGGCCGACAAGTTCATCTGTTTCTGGAGGTTATTAGGAAAAGTCTCCGGTGCTGTCTAAATACTTGGTTCGCTGAAAAACTCTCCAGGAAGTCTGAGACTCTGGCCATAAACTACTTGCGCAATAGAATGATTTGTATCTTCTTGAATAGCAGTACGCAAACCCAAAAGTACTGTTGGTAATGTGTCAGTCCAAGATATGTTGTTGTGAGCTTTTAATGCTGTCTTTAATGTCCTATGAAGGCGCTCAACTTTTCCATTACACGAGGGATGGTAGGCAGTAGTGATCCACGATCACTAATGAGTTTGCTTGGCGTTCCGAAACGCGCAATCCAGTTGCTATAAAAGGCTCTTACGACATTTTCAGCTGAAATATTATTTAAAGGAATTGCTTCCATCCAAATCGAAAATCTACCTATGCAAGTAGACAGTAAATATTCCCGTTAGATGGGGGAAGTGGTCCTATGAGATCGATATGGATTACAGAAAATCTGCATGATGGTACTTCAAACTCACCTAATTTTGTTTTGGTATGCCGGCTGATTTTAGCTTTTTGGCAAGGAATGCAGGTTCGCGTCCACAATTGTATATCTTTCTTAATGTTAGGCCAAATGAATTTTGATGTCATTAACTTCATAGCCGATTTTATTCCTGTATGTGATAAACTGTGAATTCGCTGAAAGACGTGTTTTCTGAAAGCCTGAGGAATATACGGCTGAATATTTTTAGTTGATGTATCACACCACAAATATTTCCCCGAAGGTAGAGAACATTGCTTTAAATTCGAGGAAGTAGTGGTTTGCAAACTCTTCAGTTCTTCCTCTTTGGTCTGTTCATCAGCTATTTTATCATAATCTATCGATAAAATTTCATTAACTCTAGATAACGTATCGGCTACAATAATATCATCACCTTTTACATATTTAATATCAGTTGAAAACTGGGAGATATAATGAAGTTGGCGAGCTTGTCTAGGTGCTGCTTTGTCGAGTTTTTTGACGAAAGGCGAATATTACTGGTTTGTGATATGTATAAATTGTAAATACTCTTCCTTCTAGATAATGCTTGAAGTGTCTAACTGAAAGAAATATGCTTAACAGTTCTCTATCATAGGTGCTATATTTTTGCTGAGTATCATTTAATTTTTAGAAAAAAATGCTATTGGTTTCCAAGATGACTTTTCATATTGTTGTAACCCTGAGCCAATCGCCGTATCTGAAGCATCTGTAAATAACGCCAGGGGCAGTTTAGGATTGGGAAAAGACAACAGTACCGTGTTCACCAGGTCATTCTTGCACTTTTCAAACCGTTTTTCAGCTTCTTCAGTCCACTGGATTTTACGTTTGTCCCTCTTTTTAGCTCTCTTAAGATACTCATGTAACAATGCTTGATTCTTCGCTGCATCTTTTAGGTAACAACGATAAAAGTTAAGTATTCCAAGAAAGGTTCAAGAATTGTTTCTGTTGGTTTATAATTGGTAATAGCCTGAACTCTTTCTGGCAAAGGACGGGAACCCTGAGGTGTGATTAAGTAGCCTAGAAACTCTATTTGTTGAATAGCAAACACAGAGTTTGAAATATTTATTCTTAAACCAAATGTATTTAGTCTTTCGAAAACTAATTTAAGGTGATTTTCGTGTTCTTCATGGGTACTGGATGCAATGAGTATATCGTCTAAATAGGGAAAAACGAATTCCAATCCTCTAAAGACTTTGTGAATAAATCGTTGGAACGTTGCAGGAGCATTTTTTAAACCGAAACTCATTACATTAAATTCGTACAAACCGAAAGGAGTCATGATAGCCGTTTTAGATTTGTCTTCTTCTGCAACGGGAATTTGAAAATAAGCTTTGAATAAATCAGTTTTAGAAAAAATATTTGTACTTTTTAAAATATGATGAAAATCTTCAATCCGAGGAATTGGGTATCGTCTGTGCATTCTGTCGGCGGTAGTCCGCAAGGCCGATATGAACCATCCTTTTTTCGTAACAAGGTGCAAAGGGCTTGACCACAGGGAATTTGATGGATTAATTATTCCATTGTCAAGCATAAGCTTAAATTCCTCTTTAGCTATAGCTAAGCGTTTTGGATCGAACTGTCGTGCCTTCGAATACACAGGTTGACCATCAGTCGTAATAAAATGTGTAACACCATGTTTAATTTGTGTAGGAAAAAGGTTAGATTCAGAAATTTCGGGATATTTCGACAGTAAATCGAAAGTTTTTATGGATTTATTTAATGTAGTTACTGAGTTATCACTTGAAATAGCAACGACATCACACTGGACAATAAGTTGTGTTACGCCATCAATTAATTTTTTCTTGTTTATATCAATAAGCATCAGCAATTATGAATGGAAGCTGAAAATCACGACGTAACCCCAAATCAAGAGTTAGCGTTTTTATGCTATTGGTGGAAATATCTGTGCCATTAGCTTGCATACAATTTGTATTCAGTTTTGCATTTATTCTGTGAAGTAGCAGGAATTATGCTTACGTCAGCTCTGCTATCAACAAGAAAGTGAAAATTTGATTTTCGGTCATGAACGAATAAACGGAATTTGCGACAATCCTTCATATTTTCTACAGAAGCGTTTGCCGCTGAAGCTACCGCAAATTCGAGTTTTCCTGGTTTTTGAAATTGTTGTTTCCGGAGGACGGCACTTCTCTGGAATACATTTTGCTTCAAATCGAAAGTGACAGGAAGTGACAGAAACAAAATTTGCCAGTAGGGTCATACCGTTTACGAGATCGGCTTCGAGATCGTGAACGGGAATTACGTAAATCTAAGTCCCTGTGTCTTGAGCGAATGGTTATTTGATAAATTTTTTGTTCAAGAGAGGTAATGTTTTGCAACAAATCATTTACGGGAACGGAAGTGGAATTAGCACTAAATACACTGGTGTGCAAAACTTAAGCAACAATGTAAAACTTTTGCAGGTAGCCATGAAGTTGCAGAAAAGGAGGTCTGAAGATCAGTACAATGAACACGTAAGTCAGTAGAAACGTCATGCGTATGAAAATATCAGGAACGAAACGTCAGAGGCGACGTGAGCGTACACAAAACGCGTGATGTCGGCGCGCGCAGCTCAACAGTAGAATAAAAGGAAGAACGGAGCCGCCATTCAACATATTCGCTGCAAGTGCGAGTAAGTCAGTTCGTGAAATATGGCTAGAAGAAATCACCTGGACGACTTCACACGTGGAAGAATGATCGGAAAGCTCGAGGAGGGGCGTACTGTCACCAGTGTAGCTGCAGAGTTCGGAATCAACAAAAGTGTCGTTTCGCGCGCTTGGAAAGCGTTCCAAATCACAGGTACAGCTGTTAGAAAGGTTGGTGGTGGCCGCCCGAGGACGACATCTGCAGGGGATGACTGATATATCGTCTTGCAGGCGAAAAGAGGCCGACAGCAGTCAGCAAGCGCCATTGCTCAGCAACGGGCCGACAAGTGTCGCGGTTTACTGTGGCCATACGCCTTCACAAAGGGGGCCTATTCGCCCGGCGTCCTGAACGCTGCCTCTCGTTGAAAGTTGGCCACCGACGCCACCGTTTACAGTGGTGCAGAGAGCACAAAAACTGGACTACTGATCAATGGAGTCGTGTCCTCTTTACGGATGAGAGTCGGTTCAGTACCAGAAGCGATTCTCAACGCGTTTTGATTAGGAGAGGGGTCGGGACCCGGTTTTAACCCAGTAACATCAAGGAAAGACACCGTAACGGTGGTCCTGGAGTTCTTGTCTGGGGAGGCATTATGCTGAACGGGCGACCTGAGCTCCACGTTTTCGACAGAGGGTCTGTAACCGGGGATCGCTATTGTGAGGAGTTACTCCTTCCCCATGTGCGTCTGTTCCAAGGTGCCATTGTCGCAGACTTAATTTTTATGGATGACAATGCACGGCCACATCGGACTCTTGCTGTTGAGGAGCTACTGGAAAGTGAAGATATTACTCGAATGGATTGGCCAGCGTACTCTCCAGATTTAAATCCCATCGAACATGTGTGGGATGCTTTGGGGAGACGCATTGCAGCACGCTTACATCCTCCGGAGAACACCCAACAACTCAATGAGGAATGGGCACTCCTACCGCAAGAAATGTTGCACCAGCTGGTTCTGAGTATGCGGAGACGGTGCGAAGTAACCGTTGCAGTGAGGGGAGGGCATATCCCATATTAAGGAACATCTGCTTGTTGTTCTTCCTCTTGGATAGACAATCATGAGTCACGATACTATGCGTTCAATAAAGCTTGTGTTTGTTTGATTCCATACCCTATGCATTGTATTCCTTTTTCAGCTCCGATGCTTTCGTCATCCTTTACGTACATAATACTCTCCTTCCTTTCTGCATTTCATGTCTCTCAGTTGATTTCTCGTGGAGTTATGGCAAAAAACCCTGCTGTTGCATAAGTTTTGCACACCAGTGTACTTCTGGTTTCCAATTCATATCACTAATTTTATCTGCTATAGACGCTAACTTGGTTACATCTTCATCACTAACTAATAATACATTTTTATTGAGTCAGGTAGCTTCTCATGCCATAATGTTTTGGTCAAATTTTCAGACACATCTGTAGTAGCAACTGATCTCAACTTCTGCAAAAGTTGGCTTGGTTTCATGTCTCCAAGCTCTATACCAGTAATCAAGTGTTTAATCCGTACATTTTCACTTTTTTTAAATAAATGTAATAACCTAGCGTTAGCATCCAAATATTTTGTGGCACTTTCGTTCGTTACAATGTCCCAAATATTTTCGACGAATTTAGGGTAAGCTATGAAACTAAATAATTAAACTTCGTTTCTTCGGAAACGATATTACTAATTTTGAACTGCGCTTCAATTGAAAAAACCATATTTCCGGTTTATCAGTCCAAAAAGGAGGTATTTTAACACTCACCTTATGAAGCTCCGGTGATTGCATCGATTCTTTCGCAGCAGCTTCAGAAGAGTCATTTGTTGACATTTCGAAAATAAATCAGTGTCACCAAGATGTGGCCTTGGCTACTAATGTCCGAACTAAATTATGATTAGGAACAGCAAAACTTAGAAACAAACAGCTAAGTTTATTGCTTTTTATTTTTAGCTATCAAAATGAGGCGCTGCTAAAATAACAACGTTCGGGAAACCAAAATAATCATGAATCAAAAGTCGTTGCCATTCAGCATAAAGAAATATAAATATGAATATGGACTACTTGTTGCCATTCAACATAAAAGAAACATAAATATGAATATTAACAAAATGTTAAAGTTAATATCATGAAAGAATTAAACACTATAAAATACTTGAAATAAAAAATAATTATTTCTCATACAATAAATGGGCCCCTACAAATCTTTGTGTCTTTATGTCGGGATAACCTTATTTCCTGGTGAACAATGTCCAGTTTGTAAAACGGTCCCGGTATCTGTGCAGATTGAGCGCCCCGGTCAGACCAACTCGATCTGTCCCCAGCCATTGGTGAGGGCAATTATTAAGAAGAAATAAAAGGGAAAAACTGTAATAATTTAAAAAACATGGCGCTAAACATAAGACAGCATAATAACTCAGCATAGCGGAAA